>NW_004624767.1:22490774-22514958 GCF_000247695.1 Heterocephalus glaber | reverse complement strand
CTGAGCTAAATCCCCGGCCCAAGGAATTGTTTTCCTAATTTCTGTGACTAGAGCTTTGAGTTGTGACAGTCTTCTCTAGTTTGCTCATATAAATTGTAGTTATAAAGATGTGTAAGCATCTTCATTGAAAACTAATCAAAATTAAGATCTTATTTTTCTGTATAGAATCAAAAACTTAGCCCTGGCATTTGAGTGTAATAAGGGAGAAGAAAAGTATGTCCTATTTCCTTATTTCTGCCTTCAGTTATGATCAGGGGACAGTGTTAGGGGAAGATGTTTTCTTTGCTTTGTGGAACTTGAGGTGTTGTGAGATGCCCCTAAGGGATCTCTTCTGTTTGCATAGCTTCACATGACTACCTACAGTGAGAACTCTGCAAGTTCTGCCCTCTGCCCTACAGCTGTGCTTTACCTTCTAGCTTTCTTCCTCCCTCCAGCCTTTTACACACCACTCTGTTCAATCGTATTGCTGACAGTGCAGCCCTTTTTTTCAGAGGAAATGTTATGTGGAATGCTTTGTAAAATACATTTAGTTAAAAGTCCCTTCTAGAAAAGCTTCCAGTCTTAATTTCTTTGTATCCTTTTCAGAACACAGAGAAAAGGAAAAAAAATCTTAACTGCTGTGTAGCAGACTTTTAACTTTAATTCTTCAGTTTTCCATGATAACCGTAGCAGAGATTGGCGGTAAATGGAATAATAGGTAACTAGCATTGTATTACTACCTTCTCAGCAGTGCCTAAGCACTTGTATAGATTAATCCTGGCAACATGTACTAAAAGTACATATTGTAGTATCTTGTTTTACAGATGAGGAATCCAAGGCAGAGAGGTTAAGTGTCTTGCCCTAAATATAGAAAAGAAAAGAAAAAATAGTTCTCTGTACTTAGATGTTTAAACTTGTAATAAATATGATCATTAATGATTCAAAAATAACATGGTACAGAGGTTAAAACATGAATCCAAAGATAAAAACCTAAACTAGTGCAGAGCTACACTATTTTCATGGGTTAAAAGACTCAATTTTGCTAAAATGTTAATCACCCCCAGATTGTGTAATTCCAATTCCAATCGCAGCATACTTTTTTTTTTTTGGTACCAGGGATCGAACTCGGGACCTTGCGCTTGTGAGGCAGGAGGCAGAACCATTGAGCCAAATCCCAGGCCCCCCAGTATACTTTTTTTTTTTAATAAAAGGACAAATTTATTCTAAAATTTCTATGGAAATACAAAGGACCTAGAAGAGCCAAAACAACTTTTAGAGAGAAGAAAGGACGAATAAATATAAAGATCAAAGCTGCCACTGTTAGGGTGGTGTGTGCTGGTCTAACAGACAACAAAGCAATGAGATGGCATAGGAAATCTATAAACAAGCTGGGCATGGTGGCCCACACCTATAATCCTGGCACACTGGGAGGCTGAGGCAGGAGGATTACAAATTCAAGCCCAGCCTGGGCAACTCAGCAAGACCCTGTCATAACATCACATCACATCATAATAGAACAATGAAAATATAGCTTACTGTGAAGGCCCTGGTTCAATTCCTAGTACTGCGCCGCCCCACCCCACCCCCCACCCCCCCGCCAAAAAAAAGTCTGGCAACAGAAAACTATGTATTAGATGTTTATTTTTAAGTATTATTCCAGCTCTCTCTTTAAAGTTTTATGGCTTCCACTTGGCTGCAAATGCCTACTCAGTGACCCATTTTATCCCCTGCTTTAGACCGTACAGCAGAACATAGACTCTGGTTCTGAACTGGCAGTGTTTCCATTTTCTATTTCCTTCTTTCTCCATTTGGGGCAAGACACTTAACCTCTCTGCCTTGGATTCCTCATCTGTAAAACAAGATACTACAATATGTACTTTCTACCATACCCAGGATTAGTCCTGGCAATCCATACCCAGCTTAAATTTGTTGACGTTTGAATTTATTTTGTGGTGGTGCCGAGGGTTGAAAACAAGGACTTGTATATGCTAAGCATGCTGCCATGGAGCCATCTTTCCCATCCTCCCATTTTTCTTCTTTCTAGTTTCCTAAGATTGAAACTTTGCTGATTTGTGATTTTTCTTTTTCACTAATACAGGCACTTTTCATACTGCTTGTTTCCCTGTAAGTGCACCATCAGATGTTGTTCTGTACTTAGAACCCTTTAGTCTTCTGTACCTGGTAGATTTATGTTCCGTAGACTTATCAAGAAACATGGAAGTTGCAGTTATGCTGTCTGTGGGTCATTAGCTGGCCCCATGCTGAAGTGTAGTAACAGATATCAAGAGTTTTCTGCAACTAAAGTTGTAGGTGCTGTGAAGAAAAAACTGCGCACTGGGCCGGGGATTTAGCTCAGTGGTTTCGCTGCCTGCTGCGCAAGCACAAGGACCTGAGTTCGATCCCCGGTACAAAAAAAAACCAAAAAACAAAAAACTGCATACTGAAGTAGAATGGTGAAAGGGTGGGATGTTAGAGAGGATAGGCAGTCTCTGAGGAGGTACCCTGAGCCAGGACTTGCGAGGTGTCATGTATTGGGCCATCTTTTCCAAGCTCTATTTCTGTTACACCCCTTTCAGTCCGGATAGCCCCTTTCTAGCCTAGACCATAATTCCACTGTTTAAGGCTGAAAGCCCAGGCTTTCTGTACTATTGCATATTCCACTCGCCTCTAGGGAGCAGTACTGGCTACCATTTGTTAGCACAGTAGGTTTGACGAGTTCTTCCGACCGTTTGCCAGCAGATGGCAGCAAAGTTAATGAGGATCTGGTGATCTGCCAACTTACACAGAGGTAAAAATTTCTAATTTGCCTGTTAGCTGTTTATCTGCTTGTTCTTCTCTGATAAATCAAGAGATTTATCTTCTAAGCTTATCCTCAAAGCTTTTTCTTTTTTTCAAATCTTTCACATTTACAAAAGAATTGGAAGTATAGTACAGAAGAGTCCCGTAAGTCCATGGCTTAACACTACTAGCTCACCAATTGTTAACTTTTGGCCACATGTGCTTTGTTACTCATTCCCTTTATGTATAGATACATTTTTTTTCTGAACACTCTGGAATACTTTGGAATGTGTTTCCTTGAAACAAGAACTTTGTTATTTCACATACCCATAGTACACTTACTGAATTTGAACATTCATGCAATCTGGGCAAGGTGGAGCATATGTATAATACCAGCTTCTCGGGAGGCTGAGGCAGGCAGAATGTAAATTTGAGACTCAGTGACAGGATGCCCCTGGGTTCAATCTCCCCTACTGAAAAAGAAAAAAATCAGTGTAGTACTTTTTATCAGTTCATGGACATTCAGGTTTTTAAGTTGTCCCAGTGATGTCTCTGGCTATTTTTTATCCCCTTTTCTAGGGTCCAGTTGTGGGTCCATACTTTGCATTTAGGTGCTGTCCTATCTTTTACTTCCTCTTTATTTTTTTTCCATTATAGGTTTGAAGAATATCAGTTACTTTGTAGACTCTTTCTTCAGCTGGTTTTGTCTGATATTTTCTCCATAGATTCAGGTTATAACTTGGGACAGGGTACCATGGAAGTGATGTTGTGTCCTTCTTACTCATGTTGTTTTCTTTTAAGACAGAAGATGCAGGGGCTGGGGATTTAGCCCAGTGGTTCTGTCGCCTACCTCGCAAGCGCAAGGACCCGAGTTCGATCCCCGGTACCAAAAACAAAAAACAAAAAAAAAGACAGAAGATGTTAATATGTTAATATATGAGGGGTTTTTGTTTTGTTTTGTTTTTTGTAAGCTAAAACACAGTAAGTATTCAGGTTTAATTACAAAGTGTTACCACTTTGCAGTAAGTGGGTTTTGGGTTGCAGTTCAGGCACTCATCTCTAAAAGTTTTGCTGTCGTTGCTCTTAGCATTCCGTGTTGAAACTCTTCTTGTAGCCACATGAACTCTGACTGGAGGAATTCTCCCGCTCAGTGCTCCCTCTCTAAAGTAGCAGCATTCTGTTTGGCTCTCATTCAGTCCTGGTTCATTTGCACATGCCTGAGTTGCCTCCACTTTTCTCCCTCATCTGCGGCACCACTACCTGAGACTCCTTCCAGGAATTGTGTTTCTTCTTTCTCCTAGTAAATCATATTCCCTACCCAGAATCTCTGAACTAGTGATTATTTCTTGTATACAATCAGCTTATTTTTAGTGTTTTCTTGGTTTTGAGTTAAGTACCTTCAAGTTTTGACAAGATTAGGCTTCCAAGAAGTGGTCTCAGAGGGAAGAGTATTAGAGCCAAACATGGGAAAGAACAGGGTGTTATTGAATCAGGCTCAGATTCAATATCCCAGATCGAGGACTTTCAGGGTGTGTTTTGAGTATAGATAAAATCTGAGTGTTCACTGCGTGTATTCTCTTAGAATTACCTTGAAAACAACTCAAGGAAATAGTTTCCGTTTTTATTTTACAGTTGAGAATCTGGAATCTTAAAAAGTTTAAAGCAATATGATTAATCCAAGACTCGGGCTGGGGATTTAGCTCAGTGGTTCCGGCACCTCCCTCCCAAGCGCAAGGTCTCAAGTTCTATCTCCGGTACCAAAAAAAAAAAAATTAGCAAGACTCAAACTCTTGTCTCTAACTCCAAAAGCCTTGCTCCCCCACATACACACAAGTATCAAACTCAGGACCTTGTTGTTGCGAGGCAGACGCGGTGCCACTAAGCTAAATCCCTGGCCGTGTGTGTGTGTGTGTGTGTGTGTGTGTGTGTGTGTACACGCAATACAGTGGTTAACATTCTTTTTGGGAATTTGTTGGTACATGTATATATCATATCTTGATCTTTTTTTTTTGGTACCGGGGATCGAACTCAGGTCCTTGTGCTTGCAAGGCAGGTGGCAGGACCACTGAGCTAAATCCCTGGCCTCTTGATCTTTTTTTGATCCCTTTACCCTAACCCCCTTCCCATCTCCTTCTAAATGAAATAAGTTAGACACAAAAAGTTAAATACTGCATGGTTTCTCTTACATGAGAAACCCAAAATGTAAGTAAGGAATAAAAAGAGATGGTTAAAAGCCAGAAGCCTTGGGTTTTTTTGTATGCAGATTCTCTGGGATGAAAGTCACTGTGGGGCTTGTTAGTGTTGAGTGTTAGGCTTCACAGATTGAAATGCAAATGGTTGGAGGTAGTTTCCAGCTGCTGCTGTCTAGTTTTTGAAGTGTCTTGGACATGCCCAACTAAGATCTGGTTGCCTGGGATGATTTTCATTTACACCTATTTCTAGATATAATTATTGTGCCCCCACTCACTATCTATCTATCTATTTATTTATTTATTTATACCAGGGATCGAACTCAGGACCTTGCACTTTCAAGGCAGGCACAGTGCTCCTGAGCTAAATCCCCACCACCACCACCTTTAAATACTTACTTTTTTGGGGGGGTACTCTTGCGAGGCAGGTGGCAGAATCACTGAGCTAAATCCCCGGCCCTAAATACTCACTTTTAAAAGTATTTAAGTGGGCTGGGCATTTAGCTCAGTGGTTCTGCTGCCTGCCTCACAAGTGTAAGGACACGAGTTCGATCCCCGGTACCCAAAAAAAAAAAAAAAAAAAATCATTCTGAAAGTATTTAAGTTTGGGGCCAGGGATATAGCTGAGTGGCACCACACCTACCCAGCAAGTGCAAGGTCCTGAGTACGATTCCCAGTACAGGGGGAAAAAAGTATTTAAGTTTGACCTGACGTGGTGGTGTGCACCTGCAGTCCCAACTACTCAAGAGGCTGAAGCAGGAGGATTGCTTGAGCCCAAGAATATGGACCTAGCCTGGGCAGCTTAGTAAGACCTGATCTCTCTTTTTTTTTTTTTTTTTTTTTTTTTTATCGGTGATTGAACTAGGGACCTTGCGCTTACAAGGCAGGTGGTGGCACCACTACTGGGCTAAATCCCCGGCCCCGACCTGATCTCTTAAAGTTAAAAAAAAGTATAGTGTGGATGGTTGTATGGTCCACTACTCATAATCCTTCCTGAGTTCTCTCCAGATTAACCCTATGACTGTTGTTACCTTGTACCTAGGAATAACGGAGATTGGTCTGTTTTTATCACCACCTTCTTTGCCCTTACCACAATTTATACATTTCTGATTAATTTTGGTTTTAATAAATGTGTGTTGACCTAACCAGTTTATAGGCTTTGTTAGTCTTTTGAGACTGAGTTTCACTGTATTGCCCAGGCTGGCCTTGAAATCCTGAGCTCAAGTGACCATCCTATAGGCGCATACCACTGCACCCAGCTTGTTTGTTTAATTTAGTCAATAGTTAGGAAGATCTTGCATCCTTGCTCTGTCATCCTTCCTTTGAAAACATTTAAGGTCACTGATGCTTCACCCCAGTAGACTTAAGTAGCTGGGAAAAAACTTGAAATGGGGTGGACACCTGTACCTCTGTGCTAGCAGAATGCTTCCAATGGGTGTAAGACACAACCAGAGAGGCATACTGGCTTCTGTGACTTATGTTCTGTTTCTCCTGGCAGTGCACGATCTGATTTTCTGGCGAGACGTGAAGAAGACTGGGTTTGTCTTTGGCACCACACTGATCATGCTGCTTTCCCTGGCAGCCTTCAGTGTCATCAGTGTGGTGTCTTACCTCATCCTGGCTCTTCTCTCTGTCACCATCAGCTTCAGAGTCTATAAGTCTGTCATCCAAGCTGTGCAGAAGTCAGAAGAAGGCCATCCATTCAAGTGAGTTGAAGTATTACAAGCGACATTGCACATTTGAGTGGAGGGGTTTGATGAGGCTGATCAGGTCTAAAAATTGGACCTGACTAAAACTCAAAAGAGTTATAGGGGGGCCGGGGATTTAGCTCAGTGGTTTCGCCGCCTGCTGCACAAGCACAAGGACCTGAGTTCAATCCCCAGTACCAAAAAATCAAAAAAGTCATATTCTCATAAAGAAGGAGACCTTGCTGTAATCTTGTCAGTACTATCACAAGAATAGTCTCTGGCTGCCCTGCTGCTGCTTGAACTTTCTTAAAGTGAAAACAGAAGGAATAACTTAAATTATATGTGGTATTGAAAATTAGTTTTAATGAATCAGTAGTTATAGAATGAATGAGTGAAATAAAGTGTACTGTTTTAGAAGCTCAGATGTCTTAATGCATTCCCCCCTTTTTGCATGACATTTGTGGATTCCTAAAATGTGTTTTGTTAAGCTGTATTAATTATAATACCTATGGGGGATGGGACAAAAAATTTATTTTAAAAAATTAAAATACCTAGTTTTAAAAACTTTTGTATTTGATATTAAATATTTTCTCATTAAATACAAAGGAGAGCCAGGGATTTAGCTCAGTGCTTCCACCGCCTGCATTGCAAGCACAAGGTCCTGAGTTCGATCCCCAGTACCAAAAAAAAAAATTAAATACAAAGGAAAAACATGCCTATTACTTTGCCATTTTTCCCTTGAGACTCTGGGTTCTGTGATGTGAAAATAGCCTTACCTTCCCTGTCCGCATCTCTTCTTGCAGGATGACTCGTGTACTGTGGGCACTCTGTAAATACTGAGTAAATTAGCCGTGGTTATATCTCATTCTATAGTGCCTCTGGGATCAGAACTCAAATCTTCCTGTATTCTGTAGTTCTCACCCCTATCGAATTCATTATCTTTGTTCTTCTTTTTGTTTACTTGACATATTTTCAAAGCCTCCTTTATCATTCTGAAGTAAAATGTGTAGATGATATCTACAAACATAATTTCAAAATATATAGATCAATTATTATAGAGATGTGATAACATAGAAAGTCACTTACAACAGAGTAATAGGTATTTCAGTCAGTATTTAATTGCTTTGAAAGGACTACACCAGAAAAGCATAAGGAAGTAGATACTTGCAACTACCCAAATTATCAGCAATACAGATGTGATTTTCCAAAATGATAAATAAATAAAAATTTAGTGGCGTTTTAGCATAAACAAAATATGGCTTTATCCAATGATGCATAATATAGGACAATTCTTTCTTTGTGAGTGACTGTCATACTTTGCAGGCATCTGGCTTTTCTTTTTAAGATACTGGGGATCGAACCTGGGGTGTTCCGAGCTACATCCCCAGCCCTTTACATTTTTTTGAGACAGAGTCTTGCTTAGTTGTTAAATTGCTCAGTCTGGGCTCAAACTTGTGATCTTCCTCCCTCAGCCTTTTGAGTGGTAGGATTACAAGCATGTCCACCAAGCCCTTGGGGCATTTTTGCCTCTGCTCATTAAATGACAGTATTTCGGCAGAATTATGCCAGTTTTTAAAGACATTACAATAAGTCATATTTGCAGGGAAACGTTTTAAAGAATTAGGATTCATCCAGGTGTGGTTTAAGTTGTAGTAAGAGCCTGTGGACATAAAGATGAGGCTCAGAAGTACTCTAATGGCCAGGTTCTATTTTGGCCACTGTACCTACTGTTCTCCTAGTATCCTCTTTCAGTTGTTTCTAGTTTCTATAAACCTTTGGATCCCCTCCTCATCTTATTTTAATTATCTTTGAACAATAGTTTCCAGCATTTTTCTTTACCAATTTTGGAACTATAGCTATTAGTGAAAGGAAAAGTTTCCATTTTCCCACTATGGAGCAAGCAAAAGAGACATTAATATGAAGCACACTTCCAACAGTTATGAGAGGGTTAGTATTTCCACTTTAAGTTGGTGTAATCCCACCCATTTCCAACTAGAGTTTCTGGGAAATTGAAGGTATATGTGGTGTGGATCTTTGAGGTATCCTAGGCATTTCATAATAACAACTACTGTTACAAGGCATTCCATAAAGAGAAGCTCCTACGTTACTCCCAGTCTTATTGAGAGTGACAGTTGACAATTCAGAGGGTCCACACTTGGAAACTCAGATCTTACTGTCTAGTTTAGTAATAAATGCTACTGATATTTTCATTCTAAAAAGAAAATTTAAAAACATTGCGTTTAAGGTTGATCCTGAAAAATGAAATGAATGATATAGATGTGTGGTCTAAGTTTCTATTTTGTAATCTCTTCACAACAAAGGTCAGTTTCTAGGAAGAGCTCAACATTTTGAGAATTCTGGTCATTTTTTTAAAGTTATTTTAGTTAGAGAATGGTGAACTGAGTAGACTTACTACATTTGTATTGAAAGCTGCAAGTCCTTCAAAGTGAATTTGTATGTGCCACATTTGGTATGTTGGGGTTGTGGTTGTTTTATAGGCAGGATTAGAAAGTGGTAATCCTGATACTGTGTGTGTTGTTGAACATAGAATCATCACTTAAAAGGTATTGTTAAACCTCATTACTTCAGATTTCACTGAACCAGAATTTTGTAGTGGTCAGTCTAACGTTTGTCTGATTTTGTGGGGGAAAATAGAAAATAGTTTAAAATTTCCCATGAAATAAGGTGATCCAGTGTAGATTAACTTTCTTCATAAGCATGTGTTCATTTGTTGTCTGCTGCTCTGTAGAATCTGGTAACATTGTGCCTGAGATTTGTGCATAGCTGAGTCTGGAAAATATTCCTGTTTGACAGGATTATTTTTACTATGTGATAGATTATTTTTAGAATTAACACCAATGATATAAATTTTTCTGATTGCTATGGTTTTAAAGCATTTTGTTTGCAATATTTTTCATTTCTTCCATGAGATTACATAAACTTGTAAATGAAACATAGGGCAGAATAGAGAACTCTTTTCTAATAGTGTTCAAATATCTATAACTTGTTTTTCTATAAGGAATGTTTTTGCTTTTGAAAATAGACTCAGAATTCCTTAGATTGTTTGCTGCCTTAACTGTACAGTGATTTTATAGAATCTCTTTGTTTCAAGTTCTACACTTAGCCAGGTTTCTATTTGTAATTTTTATTATATTATATATTATATATTTTTGTCATTGTTGTATCTAGCAAATATTTTAGAATCCTGCAACTATTAAACTAATTTCAGCAAGATCTTACTAAAGTTTCAATTTACATTAAAAAAATAAAAAATAAATGACAGTATTGTTCTAACTCCACGACGGCAAAAAATGCCCATACAGATTTCTAAAATGCACCCTGAGGACTATTTTCACATTGAAGAGCTGCTATACTGACATGTGACTATTGTTTCTTTCCCTGGAAGAGCCTACTTGGACTTGGACATTACCCTGTCCTCAGAAGCATTCCATAATTATGTGAATGCTGCAATGGTGCACGTCAACAGGGCCCTGAAGCTCATCATTCGTCTCTTTCTGGTGGAAGATCTGGTTGACTCCTTGAAGGTTAGTTTTTTCTGCAGCTTTTGATAGTGAGACTTAGAAAAGCCAGGGATTAATTCAGAGAGAAAACAGTGCATAAAATTTTATCAGACAAAAATGAACATATGTTTATCTCCATCAACCTGTAAAAATGGAGGTGTAGGAGTCAGTAGAGAAAGCTGCCATCTCCTACCAGAGAGCAAACATCAGAACAGTGATAACAGTAAGCAGCAGTGCAGTTACAGTCCACCTGGGAACCTAAGAATTCTCTCACACACCCTCAAATATATAGTGCAGGTAGGGGAACCTTCATTTTGAAATTATGTCTACATTACTGCCTTATGCAGATTTAGCTAGAGGAGAATGATATCAGTTAGCTTGAATTTTGCCGTGTGGTTATTCCTGCTTAACCTTCTGATCTTGGCTTTCACAGCTGGCTGTGTTCATGTGGCTGATGACCTATGTTGGTGCCGTTTTCAATGGAATCACCCTTCTGATTCTTGGTAAGGTGGCATGGAAAGTGTCTCTATGCTCCTTGAAGTGATTTGTAGGACTGTAAAGAGGATGCCCAGCATGGCTCCACTTAATCCTCACGGTCCAGCTTTTAATATCCACAGAGAATGGGGCTGGGGATTTAGCTCAGTGGTTCCGGTGCCTGCCTTGAAAGCGCAAGGTCCTGAGTTCGATCACCGGTACAAAAAAAAAAAAATCCACAGAGAATGAAGCAGGTATTGGAGGAACTTGTGTTTGTGGTCACAGTTCTACTATATGGTCCCAATTATAAAGAAATTTCCAAACAGGTAGTAAAGGAAGGAGAGTTGCCTACATTTAGTTTAAATGCAAGGATGTTTTCTTTTTTTTTTTTTGGTACCAGGGATCGAACTCGGGTCCTTATGCTTGCGCAGCAGGCAGCAAAACCACTGAGCTAAATCCCCAGCCCTAAATACAAGGATCTTATAGAAAGCCCCATAATTTGGAAATTGTTATCTGTGGTACAAAAAAAAAAGCAACCGAGTATTTGGAGAGGTTTGTTTGTGTGTTTATTATTGGAGTACTATGAATTAGCTTTCTTTTCTAACTGTCCTTATTTGGGAGCTCTAGCCAGGCTTCCTTATTTTGAGGAAGATCTGTCTCCATATATTTCATAAGGAAGCACATGTGTGTTACTTTGAGTCTTGAGACTTTGACTGACTCACATTCATACTTGCCTTGTCCATGATTCTTACAGCTGAGCTGCTTGTTTTCAGCGTCCCAATTATCTATGAGAAGTACAAGGTAGGCATATGTTCCAAATCAAATCTGCTAGTTGATGTATGGCTAGTTTCAGTTCATTTTAAGTCAAGTGCTTATGAGAAGCTGATCACAGTGGTTTCCTCCAGCAAGGGAAACTATATACCTAGAATATATATGCATAGGAAAGACTTACTTTTTGTACTTTGTATGCCTTTTGAGTTTTTATCACAATTGCATTCATACAAAAGAAAATGAATTTTTTTAATGTTTAATGAATAAAAGCTGAGTGTCTGAAAAGAAACTTAAACTGTAGGCTATTACAGGAATTAGCTTGAACGGATGTTTGTACTGTGACATGTGTGCAGAGATGCTAGATGCTGTGAAGTTATTTTCTGGATTAAGCCATTTGTCAGCAGATTTTTTGGCTTTGATATTAAACAAATTAGTCTTACTCAGGAGTCTTAACACATTTGTGACTACAGAAGACACAATTTCTAGTATTCGGAAAATTTAGATTCCAGTGTCTCCAAAGGAAATAACCTACCAAGTTATCCTTACCTCTGTAAAAGATGAGTGATTTTCACTTCTCAACAAATTATGGCATAATCTGACATCTGAACCTAGAAGTTTTAAAAATGTTTTTGAAAAACTGGGCATTATTTTCATTTTTGAGAATATTTTTCAGTGGTTAAACTAAAAATGTAGTGCCTTTAGGAAAATTGTTAAACTATGTGTTGCCCCAACTGAGTCTTCTTTCCTTCCTTAAAAGACCCAGATTGATCACTATGTTGGCATAGCCCGAGATCAGACCAAGTCAATTGTTGAAAAGTAAGTACATTTAGGAACATTTCACTATGATAGGTGCTTATTTTCCTTGGTCTGTCTGTCTGTCCCTCTCTCTCCTCTCGTTGCTCAGGTTGGGCTCAAATTTAGTACTGGGATTATAGGCATGTGCCACCATGCCCAACTCCCCTGATTATTTTTGTACCCTCTATGAAATACTGTTGCCAAAGATAGTAATTTTTATCCCCAAAACTTTGGTTAATATATTTTTATTTTACTAAAAATTATTTTAGCTGCTTATTTTTTTAAATCCTCTGTACCTGGGCGGGGGATTTAGCTCAGTGGTTTCACCGGCTGCTGCACAAGCACAAGGACCGGAGTTCGATCCCCAATAGCAAAAAAAAAAATCCTCTGTACCTTAGATTAAAATGGACCAGTGGAATTAGGACACTTTTAACTTTTAAATGTTCTTAGTTGTCTGCCCCTCTCATTTCCCCCCCTTCACATATATATCCATGTAAAGCCCAACTTTTCCCTCTCTCAGTAAATAAATAACAGCCTTAAAGCTAAGTCTTTCCTAAGACTACGTATCCGTCTGTTTTCCCTTTGTAACCAATGGATACTTAAACCAAGTAATAAAGTATTAATAAGCATCTTTATGACTCACTGTATCAAGGAGGGTCTTTCTTTTTGAATTATTTATAACAAATAATATGAACCCAACACTTTGAATTAAAATATTAACATTTTTCCTTGTTTTCTACAGCTGTTTTTTTTGGGGGGGGTTGGGTACCAGGGATCAAACTCGGGACCTTGAGCTTGTGCGGCAGGCGCCCGAACCACTGATCTAAATCCCCAGCTCCCTCTTCAGCTAATCTTTAAGAAACAAAGTACCACAAACTGTTAAATCCCCTTTGTGCTGCTTGAGTCCCTTTCACACCCCAGATTTTAGTGCTTTTTCCAGGTTTATCAGGAAGAAACTGAATAGGTTGGGAATAGCTTGGTGTTAGAGCACTTGCCTAGCATGTGTGATTCCCCGGCTTCTATCCTCAGCACTGAAAAAGGAAAAAAAAGAAAAGGAAAGTGAATATAATATATCCAGGAAAGTCTAGCTTAATGCCACAATCTTCACCTGATTTTTTGCTTTTAAATGAGCACAAATATGTATCTGGTTACTATTTATCCTTCCTTACTCAATTGGGAAAGATGATTGTAGCTCAGTTTTAGACCTAATACCTTGATTGCCAATATTATCTGACTTAGAATGTCTGCTGGGAGATGTGACATTTGTGGAGTTTGGATGACCTCTTTGACAGATATAAGGACAGCTTTGCTGTCCTGTGACAGAGGCTGGGAACTGTAACCAGATCCTTAGTCCTGAGAACCAGGACTACTGGTTCCTCCATGCCTCCATCACCCTGACTTCTAGTTAGTTTTTGGCATTAGTAGGTAGGTGATCTGCAGTCCCTTTTTCTGTGCCGCACAGAGCCAAAGAAAGGGGCTTTCACACTCCTGGTGTGTAGTGCATAGTCAGCAGTCATCATACCTGGGTCCATTCTTTTCTGGAGCCCCCTCTGAAGGACCTCAGGGTTCCTGGCAGTGAACAAGGAGCAGGCACAGCAGAGAGGCGAGTGAGATGGATCTTTGTGCACCTCTCAGGTTCATGCCAGGCAGATACCAGAACAGCTCATAGCCCCTGCCTCTCTTCACCCATCCCTGTGTTTTGCACATTGCTGCAGTAAGTCCAGACTGTCTCCTAGCATCACTGTGAAAATAGAAACCTAAAAAAAGAAAAAAGAAAATAGAAACCTAGAACAAATGTTTATGTTTTTACCTTGTTTCTTTTTTCTCGTAGAATCCAAGCAAAACTCCCTGGAATCGCCAAAAAAAAGGCCGAATAAGCCCATGGAAACCAGAAATTCAACAGTTACTAAAACACCGTTTAATAGCTACAACGTCATTACTTGTACCGTGAAGGAACATGCTCAGTGTCAGCTTGAGCCTGCATTCCAAGCTTTTTTTTAATTTGGTGTTTTCTTCCCTCCTTTCTCTTTACCCTCAGTATCAAGCACAAGAAATGTTGGATTGGAAAAAGAACTGATATCTTAGAGCCCAAAAGAATAAAGAATGAATCAAATTAGTAGACTAAATCATACCTTAATGGTGATAGAGCTTTTACCTGTAGCATGAAAGGGGAGAAATCAAAGGTGAGAAAATTAATGCTAGAATATATTTCTCAGGTCCTTCTATCCAGTTTTCAAGGACTAGTCTTACACAGCATCCATTGTAGTTTCACCCTTATTTTTAAGTTAAGAAATAATTAATTAACTTATGAAGAAACTGTTTGAGGTCAGGAGTGGGATTCCTTCCGATGGGTTTTTGGAGGCCCTCCAATCCCATCTTCCTGCCTCATACTGTGAGCAGCTACTCCTAATATTCCTCCTCTTATAATGATAACTTCCAACTCTGAGTAACTTATAAGTGGTAATGGTAATTCCTGATTCCCACAATGCTATCTGAGAAGTTAGAGTGGAAAGAGAACCTGGGATAGGTGAAGGGAGGGAGTCGGCAGTGGCAGGGGCAGGAGCACAGCCTGGGCTGCCTTGACCCTGCTGCTCATCTCTGGGGAGGGAAAGGCTCCACTGGCTGGGCGGGAGGTATCCCTGTCATTCATTTCTCTTGGATGCCAATTCTGAGCATTCATTGGAGAACATGTTTTCGAATGTGCTTCCCCCTTTCTTCCTTGCCCACCTCACCTTGAGTTTAATAAATATGGTTATACTTTCCTTATTATGAAATAAATGTCTGTAACTGCTGTACACTGCTGTAAACTTGTTAGAGAAAAAATAATCTGCATGTGTGCTCCCCAGTTATTGTAATACTCAGCCTGTGGGGGGGAAACATTCTCGAGATGAACTTACTGAAACACAAAAAGCCTTCTTATCTTTTCCTTACCACTTCCTTTTCACATGCTGCATCTTTAGCATTTATTTCTCGTCAGTTTAGCCTAAGGACCAAAGCCAGACTGGCTTGAGAGAAGATCATGTGCATTTGTGGTCCATGTGGAGTTGTAACTGCTTTGAAGCTACCTTATGGGTATGTGTTATTGTGAGGATTCTTTCCATTTTCATAAAATGGCTCAGCACCTCTGTTGTGGCCCAGGGTGCTCCTTTGGAGAGTATTTTCCAGGCAGTTTTAGTGAGGGTGACCAGGCAGGGCCAAATTGTGTTGATGGACTTTATACAACTGAAAGACAACAGAGGAACTCATATTGATGCTGTGTGGAATGGGACTGGGACTATTTCTTCTTGCCCTTCCACATGGAATTCAGTCAACTCAGAAGTAGTCAAAGGAGTTCTCAGGTTGTATGTAGCTCATAATCCTGGCCATTCAGAAGGGATTGTGAGCTGGGACTTCTAAAGTAAAGGCTACAATACTTGATGGTCCCAGAGTACTGCAACTCTTCAGAAAGTGGTGGAAGGAATTTTCTTTCTACTCTTTGGAAAAATTACTTAGGAATTTAAATGAGTAAAAGGTACCCTTGCCTTACTCCATTTTCTCAGCCTCATTTCCTTTTGAATTTTTTAATTGATTTTCTGTGGTAGTAGGAAAGTCACTCTCCATTGCTATCCTTTGCCCTCCCAGAAGTCAGTGCACTGGTGGTCCCCCTCCAAAGGATCTTTGTGTACTGGAAGCTGCCATACCTGGCTCTTTCCTTTTGTTGCTGCTGTGTTAAGATAATTGGAGAGATCTTTATTCCACACAGGAATCTTTTTTTTTTTTTAAGAAAAACCTATAGACAAATTACTGATGAAATCGTGTGTGTGTGTCTGTGAGTGCAACATAAAAATACAGTAGCACCCAAGGAGCTTGAATCTTGGTTCCTGTAAAGCTGCAAATTGATGTGGTTAATTTAAAATAAAGAACACAATGACTGTGGTGTCATTCTCCTAACTTTATTCTTTATACAGTTTGGGTAAAGACTTGAACAAGGATTCTGCTCCCTCCATCCTCACTTCACTTTGGAGGCTTTAAAAAATAATATGGATTCCCAAGATTGCAGGATTTCCATAGTATAGAGCACAGTTGTGCAATCTGGTTTCTGAAAGAAAACAGAGGACCTCTAAGAGGTGAGCTCAGGAGAAATAGATGACAAGGATAGAGGGGCCAGAGGGGTCTGGTTCAGCCTCACACCAGCTTGGGAGGGTTCCTGGATTGCAACATGAAGCATTGTATAAACCACAGGCAGCCACAAAGCACTAAAATTGAGTCAGTCACCACATAGATTTTTGCTTCAGTAACTCCTTGCTGCTCTTGCCCCGAAAACTAAGGCTGCTGTGACTTGAGCTGCATTTTAAAAATTTATTCAACTCTTAGAAAATTTAGGTTGAAAAAAATTTTAAATGACTGATGCAAACAACTTCACAAATACACATACAAATGTTGGGATAGTGTCACTAAGTAACATGGTAGGTATATAAATATGTGTTCAGAGTAACCATTTACATATTGGCCATAATAGCAAGCAAACCATTAACCAAAAAAAAATAAAAAAAACATGAAACTTCATGTTTTTATCAAAACTTCCTGTTCATATCAAAATCCCAAGATGAGGCATACATAGAGATAGGACCAACTAACACCCTGCCCCCTAATGTGAGGCTACAGTCACAAGGGATCACTGCACCTGAGGCCATGGCCAAAGCTGCCCCGGGCCACTGGACGGCCTGTCAAAATGCATTGGTGGCTCCCCACCCAGTTTGCTTTCAGTAAACTCAGGGTGGCCCAAGAATTTACACCTCTACCAAGTTCCTAATATTTTACCATCCCAGAGGCTGCACTTTGAAAGCCACTGTAGTGCTTGGGGCTGTCTCAGTGAAGACCAGACATCCACTGGGCCTCAGGCCTCCCTATTAAGGGCAGGTGCTCACTTCAGCAATGGGCTTGGATCATTAGAATCAGTTGGCCCAATTTGCTTGGTTTTGAACCAATAATGTAGAAAAAAAAGTACTCATTCTAGGTGTGAAAGCAGTATGCATGAAGGAAAGTAATAAAAGAATGGCAGAGCCCCCAGCCTGGTGCCATCCTTAAGTCTGTTCTGAATTTCTAATACTGTCAAAAACCCAGGAACTCCAGCCTCACTCAGAATTCACTTTTCAACCAATTCCTGGGTTCCTGATTGCCACTAGGCCATAGGCTTGTCCTGCTGGGGAGACTTTGGCCAGGGGCTGCTGGCCTACCTCTGCTGAGGCCTACAGTGGCGAGAGCTGTCCCACAGAGGTCAGCACTTCTTTGCCACCTTCGGAGTCGGAAGAGCGCAGTGGTGCCTGCAGTGCCCAACACATGGCACCCTTTGGTGGGCCTAATGGGTGAAGAAATTTTAATAACATCAGAGATTGGGAGGCAGTGTGGTATAGTGCAAAGAACGCTGAACTGGGAGTTAAAAGATTTTTTTAATTCTAGCTCTTGTACTATTCCTACCTGGCTGTGTGGTAATTTCGGTTTCTGGGCTTTGGAATTCTCCCTTTCCTTGAAAGGGGAGGGGCGGTTATAGTGATCTCCAGGGTCCCATCCAATTGTCACAATCTTGAATTATATAAAAATGCTATAAAACCTGTGATATAAAATGCAATTCTCAATCTGGAAGTCAAGGGGACTGGGCCTGAGGCACTTGAACCGTGGGCTCTGGCCTGGAGGGGTAAGACAAAGGACTCCTTTGCCTTGTTTTCTCAAGTACCCAGGCAGTCCCTGGTCCCAGTAGCCAGGAGGGCCGCTCCCCGCCGGAGTCCAGCCCCTGGCCTCCCCACCCTAACGTTTAAAACAGGGCGCTGTCCCCATAATGGCTTCCCAACTCTTGGGCCCAGAGGGGCGAGGCAGCCAGAGTCTGGGACGTTTAGTGTCCTCCCATCTCTGCTTCTCCCTCGCACCTCCTCCACTTAGGTCCTTCCTCCATCCCCTCACAGCTTATCTCTGATACACGCATAATAAATAAGACATTTGCACGTTAAGGGTGAATGGGTCAGCTTTCTCCCGCCCCTCCCCCTTCATATAAAAGCATTAAATAGTTTCAAAATAAAATACAAAGAGCAAAAAAGGGCCTGATCTCGGGGCCGCCTTTTCTCCACGGGAGAATGAATCTACACATGCCTCTCGGACCTGCCTGGGAGGTCGCGGGGCCCTTTCCCCGCCCCGCAGTGCCCGGCGCGGCCGCAGAGAAGAGAAAGGGAGGCCGAGGCCCGGCCCCAGGCCCCTGGAGCTGAGAACGGGTGGCATGTCCACCGAGGACAAAGGGGTAGAGGGAAGGCCAACCGCCGGGACCGCCTGTGCCCCGGACTCGGACGGACCTGGCACTGGGCCAAGAACGCCAAAATTCAGTTTAAGAGTAAACAGAGTCCCCCGGGGTAGAAGAGCCTAGGTAAAAAGTGCTAATCCTTTTGCACTGTCCCCGGGCGGGCGGGGCAGCAACCCGAGGAGGGCGGAGCCGCCAGGGGCAGGCGCAGTTGGCCCGGCCCAGGCCCCGCCCCTGAGCCCGGCGCCCCGCCTCCTGCCTTGGGCCCCAGTGCGCGGCCGGGGCCTCCAAGAGGCCGAGAATACCAGTAAGGGCAGGGCAACCAGCAGCCCAGAGCCAGGAGCCGCGCCTGCTGGCGAGGAAGGCCACGGAGACCTGGGCCCCCGGCCAGGGCGAGGAGCCGGCACGTCCTTCCTGCCCTCCTCGCGTCCCCTTCTTCGGCCCTAATACTGACAGACGGCGCCCCCATCCCGTCCTGGCAGAGGAGCGCCTGAGGGCGCGGCCGGGGCTGGAAGCGCTCAGTGCTAGCAGTTGGGAGGCCGCTCGGGGTTCGGGCTGATCGGAAACCGTGGGGCCCTGCGAGGGGAGCGCCGAGGTTCCACAGCCGAAGGCGCCTCCCGCAGAGCACCTCCCAGCTCGGACACCTAAGTAGCTAGAGCCCCAGTCCCCAAGATCCGCCCAGCCCGGCCAGCGGGGGGCGCGGCAGCGGCGGGGGAGGGGAGCCTAGGAAGCACCAGTACAAGAGCGCTGCGCCCCGCCCCACAAGACCCCGCCCGGCCCGGCGCAAGAGTAGGCTACGCCCGGCACACGGCGCCCGGCTTGAGGTCCGCGCCGCCGTCGCGCGGCGCCGGGGCGGGCGAGCCGAAGCCCTCGTGGCCATAGCAGCGCAGCGCCGCCTCTTCGTAGGCCTCCAGGATGGTCTGGCGCTCCTCGGGCGTGAAGTCCATGGAGAAAGGGTGCACCTGCAGGATGTGCCGCTTGATGGTGCTCACCTTGAGCGTGGCCAGCGCGCCTCCGCACACCATGCACACGAGGCCGCGCCGGCTGCCATCGTAGTCCATCAGGTACTCGCCCCGCCAGCGCGGCTGGTAGTTCCGCCGCTGCTCCCGGCTGCGGGGCGGCGGGGGCGGCGGCGGAGGCGGCAGGGGAGGGAAGGCCAGACCCGCCGGCTCCTGGCCGTCCTCTTCGTCGTCCTCCTCCTCGGCGGACCTCTCCAGCGGAGCTCCAGTGGACAGCAGGACGTCACCTGGGGTAGGGGACAAAGGATTGCATTGGAACCAGGCGGAGCGGGCCAGGCCCACGCCTCATCTTCGGGGTGCCCCCCCAGCCGAACCCCCCACCGGCTCACCCCACCAAGCCTCCTCCGGCTCCGACGCCTCCACCCCTTCCCCTGCCTCGGAGGTCGCAGCGGCTCGGGAATCTGTGGGGCCCCGAGGGGACTCCGGGCCAGGCAGCCTCAGGGCCAGCAGGGGTGCGCCCTTCTCTTTCCATTCCTGTAAAGGCCCGCCGAGGCGCGAGGTGCCCGGGTGGCGCCGACGCACGTGCCGCTCGACTGCGCTTGTCTCAAGCGAGGCCAGCGCACCCCCGCACACCATGCACACCAGGCCGCGCCGGCCGCCGTCCAGCTCCAGCAGGTATTCCAGCCGCCAACGCTCCCGGCCCCGGGACGGACGGCCTGGGCCCCCTGCCCGCATCCCCTCTCCCTCTCCCTCCTCTTGCTCCTCCTCCTCTGCGGGCCCGGGCCTCTCAGGGACCCAGCCAGCCTCTTCCTTTACGTCTGGGGGGCTGAAATCCCCAGAGGAGGGGGCTCCAGCAGCGGGGGCCGAGTCCCGGCTCTTTCTGGTCAGGTCCTGGGGGGCGAGGTCATCGTCTGTTGGGGAAGGGGTGAGGGAGAGGGTCTCAGCCTGCTGGCTGTATTGCCCTTACCCACGTAGAGGGGGGGGTCCATCCTTGTTCCTCACCCCAGCCCCAAGCTAGAGGCCTCAGCCAGAGTGAATGTGTACACGTTAGAGCGTAAGGGTGGCCTCAGGTCTAAGGGTACGGATTGGTAGGCCTTCAGCCTTTAGTCAGAAGTCCCTGCCTCCCAGTTTTTGCCGTAGACCCGGGGTTGCTGTCCTAATGTGAAGGAGTCTCAGCCTTGGGACAGCCTCGCACCTGCTGGGGGCCAAGTGAGCTCAGACAGCGCCTCAGGCTCGCCACCCCAGGCCTGCAGCAGGGCATTGCGCTGGGGGCTACTGAGCCCCAAGGAGCTGGGGTGCACCTCCAGCACGTGGGCACGGATGTCGTCCAGGTGCAGGCTGGGCAGTGCGCGGCCACAAGCCATGCACACCAGCCGGTTCCCCCGCGGGTCATAGTCCATGAGACACTCAGCCCGGAACCAGGTCTGCAGGGACTCCTTCAGCCTCCTCTCCAGGCGCCGGGCCCCCAGGCCCCTGCTGCCCCTGGCCCTCCGGGAGGCTGAGTGTCGCTGGCGCCGGGATCCCACTGGGCCCCCTCGCCGCCGCTGACGCCGGCAGCCCCCACCAGCTGAGGTTTTGCCTGAAAGGGTTGGAGGGAAGCACCTGAGAGGCTGGCCCTGTGGGGAGCCCCCACAGCCTCTCATTCACTGGCTCCAACTCAGGTCCCACACCTAACCTTTGCCCTTCTCTTCCTCTCCCTTCATAATCTTACCCCCACATCCCTAATCCTCTTGCACACCTGCTCTAAACTCCACCCAACCTCCCCAATCCAGATTCTGGCCCTTTCCCTGGGCTTCACGGGCAGCACCTTCCTGTTCTCCCACTGACCCCAGCCCTTCCCATCTGATCCCCAAACTCTAGTCTCTTCTATCCCTGTAAAATTAGAGACTGTCAAAGATGTCAGGGACACTGGAGATTCCCCCATCTTCCTCTCCCATACACTATAGGGCAATAAGGGCAATAAACAGACCCCACCCAGAGGACCATTAACTTGCTGCAGAAAATAAGATAGCAGGCAGAGGAGCTGCCTACTTTGGCCTCATCACATCCAGGCCCTTGCTTCACATCCTGCATTACCTGGGCCCTTGGGTGGGCAAGCTGGGAGGCTGGCCCCTTCCTCTTCCTCTTCCTCCTCCTCCTCCTCCTCAGGCCCCTGGACCCCCAGGCCCTCGGCCTCGCCACAGGCCCCCAGCCCCAGGTGGGCATCCCAGCTGTTGCTGATGACTTCTTTCTCCCGGGGACTCCAATGCAGGGAGTAGGGGTGCTTCTGGCGGATGTGCCGCTTGATGGTGCTGAGCTTGAGGGTGGCCAGGGAGCTGCCACACACCATGCACACCATGCCATGCCGGGCAGGGTTGAAGTCCATCAAGTACTCCAGCCGCCAGTGGTCATGGTAGTATCGACGGTGGTCACGGCCAGGGATTCGGCTCTTTCCAGGCCTGGAGGCCCGGGCCTCACAATGGTCTGTGTATTTCCTGCCTGAAGATGCTGGTCCCCTGGCCCTGGAGGGCAGGGGGGTATTCCCCCAGGACCCCAAGGCACCCCCTTCCAGCTGAAGATCTTGTCCTGAAGAAGGGGAAAGGGAGACAGCTTTTCAATCTCTGATTTCCAGGCAAAAAAAACCCCAGGGCTTTGACTTGGAAGGCTAAGAAAGGGAGGTGGGGGAGGGGGTGTTCAGGGCAGGGAAGGGATGGCAACAGTAATAAAAGGGATGTAGGAGAAGCAGGGAGTAAAAACACTTTTACAAACAGGATCAAGAACAAAAGGATGCAGGGCACTGTGCAGACTGTGACTTTTAAAAAATAAGATGAGAGCCAAGGAGGCAGCCAGCTCTGTAAGGTGCCCTTTCTGGACAAGCTGTAAGGATAAAGCCAGGAGAGCAGTGGGCTGGGGCGGTTACAGCTGGTTCAGAGCAGGCAGTGGGGCGAGAGGAACAAAGGGGGCAACTGTCTGCATTCTGCCAGGAGGGCCCCACCCAAAGGTCATCTCCCTTTTCCCAGTAATGCCTCCAATACAGCCTCCTGAGCATCCCATTTCAGGGAAGAACTATGCAGCCAGTTCCTCAAACACAGGGATCCCCAGGACAAAGCTGTCAACACCTCCAAGAAAAGGAGTTTCTGAGACTTGGATTCCCCAGAGTCTGGGAGAGCCAGTGACCGTGAGAAGGGATGGCAAGAGGGCCACCAGAGTGGCCACTGAAGATAACTGCGGCAGGGAGTGGCCACCACCCACTGAAGCCCATTAAGTCTTTCTGGGGATTTATTTTTTTGTTCTGACAAGGGGCCAGCCACTGCCCAGCAATCAGAAGGGCGTGTACTGGAGGGGCCCTGAAAACCTAGGGACACTCCTTTTGTCAAAGGGACACCCAGAGCAGTCCCAAACCCTTCCTTCAGTCCTGATCCTTTTATTTAGAAAATGCTCTTCCGGCCAGAGTGAATGAGTAGCTTCTTTCTGTTCATTTTGCTAGTGGAGAACCCCAGGTCAGTTAAACAAAAGGCAGGACCAGAGAGGGCTCCTATCACATTGTAGAGGATTTTTTTTGTTTCAGTTTTCATTTTTAAAAGCAAATCCATAGAAAAAAACACGATTAGAGTCCTAGCTTCACTGGAAACTTGCTCTGCGACCTTTCGCAGGTCACTCTGCTCTCTGGGCCACAGTGGCTTTGTGTATGAGGGCACTGGATAGCTAGCTAGCTGGTCTCCAAGCATCCTTCCAGCGCTGGAGCTAGGCTAATCTAAGGCACACTAGCCCTTTAAGAGCCAAAAAAAAGAGGAGGAGCTGAGATTCTTTAAAAACAAAAGGGGATGGGGAGTTTCTGGGAGGGGAGCTTAGAGACTGGGGCAGTCTCCCAAGCCTAGACCCAATCTTCATGGGTCTTAAGGCGTTGACCCTGCCGCAGGGGAAGGAAGAAACGTTCTCCTTTGAGAGCCAACAAGGGCTGGCTGGTCCCGCTACAGATGACAAATTGGGGCCAAAATAAATTTTGAAAAGGACAGACCCTGCACGGGCAGGAAGGGGTTGTCTTTGTGGGCGAAGCCAGCCCTCATTTAAAACCTGCCCGCGGTGGGGGAAGCGGTGGAGGCCCGGGGCGCAAGCCACTCGCTCCCGGAGGGAGAACGCGGGGGAAGAGTTCCCGGCTCTGCCAAGGCCAAAGGACGAAAGGGGCCGGGTGACACAAAGCTGTGGGGTCCGGAGCTCGGCCACTGGGGAAAAGCGCCCGAGGGCACACAGGATGTGGGCGGCCTTTAGGAGACAGCTGGATAAGAAAGACCACCTGGGCGTCTGAAAGAGAAAGGGGCGGGGGTGGAGACCGCTGGGTTGGCCCTGTGGGGCCCCTCCGGCCCGGGCCCCCAAAACTGGGCCCCGCGGGGCCCCTTCAAGGGGAGGGGACCCGCCCGAGGCCCGCGGACCGGCCAACCCCGGGAGCTGGGCGGGGGGCTCCCCCACCGGCCCTGCAGCCGCGATCCGCGCCCGCCAGGTGGCGCCCTGGCCGCCCTGCCCGCGTCCCCCGCTTTGTTCGGCGGCGGAGAGGGGCCCGGAGCCGCAGCCCTCCCCTCCCCCACGCGGCCCCCCGCCCGCCGGACCCGCTCTTACCGCCGTCGTCTTCCTCGGGCTCCGCGCCGCCTCGCGGCACGGTGGGCGGCAGCCGTCGGCCCCGTGCCGAGGCCACTGCTGGCCCGGGGCCGCCCCTGCCGCCGCCGCTCCGGCTCCGGTGGTCCCCGCCGGGTTCCATGCGCTGCGCCGCGGAGCGGGGCCCCGGGGCGCG
>NW_004624767.1:22451765-22490674 GCF_000247695.1 Heterocephalus glaber | reverse complement strand
CGAGGCGCGAGGGGCGCGGGCGCTTGGGTGCGGGGCGCATGCACGGGCGGCCGGCCGCACGGACGGCGGGCTGCGCGCTCGGCGGCGCGGGCTGGACCGGGGTGGGGATTCCTGTCTGGGGCCCCTGGGGCTCCTTTCAGGGCTCCTGGGTAAATTTAAAGGGGCCGCGCGCTATTTCCTCCTGCCAGCTCGTGGGGGGCTGGGGGCGAGAGGCGGGAGGCGACGAGTCCGCAGCCCGCGCCCGCTCCGGACGCTGGGAGCACCGGCCTCTCCGCCTTCGCAGGCCCGCGCTGCTGCCTCCGGGGCTCGCGTCCGGGCTCCTGAAGGGTCACCGGGGTGGCGAGGGGCGCCCTCGTCCGCTGCGACGCACTCCCGGCTGGGCTCGGCTCGCGGCCACCGCCCCCTCGGGGCATCCCAGCGCCAGGCGCTCTGCCGCAGCAGGAAGGGACGGCCGGGTCCCCGCGCACGGCAGCCTCCCCCGCGCGCGCTCGGCGCGGGCCCCGGAACGAACACAACTGGCAGGGGCCCCAGATGGCTGCGGCCCCGCCGGGAGGGTGGAGCCGCCCGGGAGCGCTGGGAGCTGGGCTGCTCCGCGGGCGGGGCAGGCGGGCGAGGCTCCCGGGGTCGGCCAGGGGTGAGCCGCGGCCGCGAAGGCGCAGGCTGGCCAGGGGCGCACTGCCGCCCGGCGGGGAGCGGGCGCTCCGGGACCCGGCCCTGCAGGAGGAGGTGGCCCCAGGACGGAAGCCGGGGAAGAGCGTACGTGCGCGGCCGCCACTTGGGCTCCTGCCCCGGCGGACCTGGGGTTGTCGGTTGAGGTCCTTGGCGGAACCCTAGGCCCCCCCGCCCGGCCCGAGGGGACGAAGAATCCTGGTCCCGGTCAGAGTGTCGGGTACTGGGAACGCTGGTCACTGACTGGGAAGCGCCGGGGCGGACCCTGGCTGTGGAGCGCCTCCAGGTCCCTAGAAAATGAAAGATAGGACCCAGAAAGGCAGCCAGGGTCGCAGCAGCCTGGGGTCCTTCCGCGAGGACCGGCTGGAGAACCAGGTGCTTGCTTTACCTGTGGTTGGTCGCCCACAACAAAGGCGATTCCTGGAGATCCAAATTACAGGGTGCGGGAAGCCATACGGGGTCTTATTATCTAGAGGTGGTTTTGTGCCCTTCCCTGGGGAGGTACCCAGCAATCCGTTAAAGAAGGCACATTGACAGATCAGTCCTCCCAGTCGATACCTACTATGTACCCGCATGCTTTTACACATGGATACACGGCAGTGACCACTAAGACAGCTAGGCACCCTGTGACTTGTAAAAAACAGTTCCAGCTCTTCAGGGGCCATGGGAAATATTAAATTACCTGGAAGTGTATGAGGAGGGAATGGGACTAGATTTCTCAAATACCACAGGGGCTCCTCTGTCACTGTAGGAGATACCCCATCTCTTCAGTCCCCATGACGACCTGAGAGACATCACCTCGGGGAAATAGTCTGTCCCACGGTTCTGCTTTCTCCTCTTCTGGCCCTGCCCTCAGGGAGGAGCTGCACTTCTCAGCAGCTGGGGGTAGGGGCCCTGGGCTCATGGGGTGCCAGATGGGACCATGAGGTGGAAGGTTGCCAGGGCCAGGGACACAAAGAGAAAATAAAATAGGCATGTGCCTTCAAAACAAGGGAGCTGAGAGTGCAGCTCGGGGATAGAGCCCACAGCTATGAGGCCCTGAGTTTAATCCCCACTTCTACCCCTCCCCCCCAAAAAACCCAAAAAACAAATTTTTTAATGCTAAAGCAGGTTAGTGACCTAAAGTGAAAGAAACCTGTCCCTCTAGGACTAAGGAGCCTTGTGCTTTACTTCAGTTTAGTTTCCAATTACAAAGGTTACCACCACTGTGAGACACTTTGCTGTGTTCTTCTAGTACCCTTTCTGTGCATAAAGAGGGTAGTTCTGATTGCTACCAAAATAAAGGTACCAAAGCCCCTGGGGACATTTTCAACAACCTCCTGTCCTGCCTCCTCCTCGCCCACACCCTGCATACCTCAGAGAGGACCCCAGGATCCACAGTCCAGCACTCTCCCTCACTACCCAGAGCCTCATCCCTAGCTGGACATGGTGATGCACACCAGTAATCCTTGCACTTGGGAGGCTGAGGCAGGAATATTTTGAGTTCGAGGCCAGCTTGGGCAATTTAGAACATGTCTCAAAATGAAACCTTAAAAAGGGCAAGGGTGTAACTCAGTGGTAGAAACCATGTTTGAGAACCTGTATTCAATGCCCAGGACTACAAAAAGAAGAAATTACCTGAGTCAGTCCCAAGTGCCTCTCCCTGGGATGCAAATAGAGCTGGGGATGCAGTGGTACAGTGCTCAAGTACAAGAAAGACCTTGAGCTGGGGATTTAGCTCTGTGGTTCCACCGCCTTGCAAGCACAAGGTCCCAAGTTTGATCCTCGATACCAAAAAAAAAGAAAGACCTTGAGTTCTATCACCAGCACTGCTTCAAACCATTAAAATAACATGGGAGTGGGAGCATCCACGCCCCCTCCACAGGAACTCTCAGGCTACTGAGGGAAGGGGAAACTGAAGACACAGCAATCCTGGGCAGTAGGTACTTTTTTTTTTTTGGTACCAGGGATCAAACTCAGGACCTTGTGCTTGCAAGGCAGGCACAGGCACCACTGAGCTAAATACCCAGCCCTTAGGTACTTTTGCCTTTGTGGGTGTCTTCCTCTGTTAAAAAAATTTGAAGAATTTAACATTTTTCTGTGAAAACTAACATATTTTCTTTAACCCTTGAATTTAACTTTTTTTCCTTCTGATTGTAAAATAAAACGTTTTCAGGTAGCCAAGTGTGGTGGCACACACCTGTAATCCCAGCACTCACGAGGCTGAGACAAGGATTGCTGGAGTTCAAGGCCAGCCTAAAATATACAGTGAGACCCTGTCTCAAAAAATAAAAAGTAAAGGGCCAAGGATTTAGCTCAGTGGTTCCACTGCCTGCTTTGCAAGCGCAAACAGGGTGATGTGTAAAGGGAGAAGGAAGCTCAGGAAAAGCCACCCAACTTGGGAAAGCTTCAAGACTTGAGCTTGGTCTTTAACAAGCAGGAGGCGTTGCTGGGAAGAAAGAGAGAGCAAGGCTTTGCTGGTGAAGGAGGGTGTGGAATGAGACCCGAGCAAAGGGAGCCAGGCAGGGACAAAGCCTTAGCTGCCACCTCAAGCACCTCAGTCTATCCTGAAGGCACTGGGAAGTGTACCCTGAGGACATGCAGGAGGGAGGGAGGGAGTGAAGCAAGAGAAAGACCCAGGGGGCCATGTGCAGGGTCCAGGGAGGGGGCAGCAGCCACCAGATGGCTGAAGCACATCATGATGCAGTCCTCACTGCACACAAGAGAAGGGGACAATTGGAGGATGCATTGCCATTTGTGCCCCAGCTAACCAATGTACTCAAGCAGGAAGAAAACACTCCTTTTCTCACCACGGAGCTGTTTGGTTGCCAAGTGACTTACATGGGTCTCCCTAAATTGCCTAGGCCGCCCCAAACTTGCTGTCTTCCTGCCTCAGGCTGTGATAGGGGTGCACACTTTGACCGATTTCTAACAACCCCCATAGGGGCTGAGCCTTATTCAGAAGGCAGAATCTACACCACTGCTTGAACGTGAGGACCCAGGAAAGACCAGGCTGGCTCCCAAGTGTCTGGGTCAAGAGGACAAGATGATAAAAAGAACACAAGGACTTGGGAGTGGAGAAGAGAAAGAGGTCACAACCCAGAAGCTTTACAGTCTGTATCAAACTCAGACCTCCTTTATTACACCTGCCTCTTCCCTTCCTTTCTGATGCTGATGCTTAGTACACTGGCTGGTGTTTCCAGCCACCAGGACTACAGGCTCCCTAGGGTTTCCCAACCAGTGTACAGGGGCCAGAACCCCCCACCCCCAAGAGGGGAAGCAGCTTCCTCCTAGTTCTTTTTTGTTTGATTTTTGAGACAAGTTTTTTAAACTATGTCACTACATAATATAGGCTGGCCTGAATATCATTATGTGGCCCAGGCTGGCCTTGAACTCAGGGCGATCCTCCTGGCTGGCCTCAGCATTCCAAGCCTCCCTCACCCTGCAGGTCTGCACCACCACACAAGGCCCTGAAAACTAAACCAGAGAACTGTGAGCAGTGTGTCCAAAGTGTGTAAGAAGGTAAATACATTGACTTCAATGTATTTGAACAGACCCAATTTCCTATAAACTCCAGATTCTACTTTTCAGTGTCTCAGAATGGTGAAACAAGTAAAGAGTAGCTTTAAGAGTAGCCTGCTTCCAAAGAGTAGCCTGTAGGGCCTGGGGAATTTAGCTCAGTGGCACAGTACCTGCTTGACAAGCACAAGGTCCTGAGTTTGATTCCCAGTACTGAAAAAAAAAAAAAGAGTAGCCTAGGGCACATACCTGTAATCCCAGCACTCAGGAGGCTGAGGCAGGAGGATCACCACAAGTTCAAATCCAGCCTGGGCTACATAGTGAGTTCAAAGCCAGTCTAAACTACATAGTGAGACCCTGTCTCAAAAAAGAAACAAACAAAAACCAGACTGTTGATATCTCCAGAGAGTAACCCCAAATAATTATTTCAAAGAACAAAGGTGGATTGTCATAGAGCCTGGGAATGTCAAAGGGACTTTTTTTCTGACAGGATTGGGAATTGAACCTAGGACCTCCAAATGCTACACAAACATCCTGCCACTGAGATACACTCCCAGCCTAAAAGGCGTTTTCTATGTAGATTGTAAATTAAGTCGTCCTTTGTAAAATCCCAAAGGAATTCCAAACCTAACAATTATATCCAAGTGTAAGACCAGACTTCAGTCTTTACATGTATGTGTACTGGGGGAGTAGAATTTTAGCCCCAGACACTTAGATTTGAAAATAAACCAAGCCAGGAGTGGTGGCACATACCTGTAATTCCAGCACTCAGGAGGCTGAGGCAGGAGGATCACTGCAACTTTGAGGCCAGCCTGGGCTACATAGCAAAACCCTGTCTCAAAGAAAAGAGAGAGAGAAAGGGAGAGAGAGAAAAGCAGTCAGTAAAATTTATTTTAGAAAAAAAATTGGCAAGCTGTTTCTTGCTATTAACTCAATGGTGTTCAATGCAGGTGAAAGGGAGGTGACAACTGTCATAGATGACAGAGGAAGCAATTTGTCCAAAGCACAGCTGGTAGCTGGGGAAAAGCAAATGTGACCCTGAGCCTGAATCCAAGTCCCTAACACTTAAAAACACTTTTTAAAAAAACATTTCAAACATCTACAATAAGATCTATTATATACAAACATGTATATACTCATACCTCTTGGTTTTAGCAAATCTAAACATTTTGACATATTTGCTGCATAACATCTTTTAAGAAATAAATTATCACGGGCATCCGTAGCTCCTACACATGCCTTCCTGTTCTCCACCCCCTCCCCAGTTTAACCCTTCAGATGCTCATGCTTATTATTTCCTATAGTTCAGATGCTTTTATCACACACTTAGCATATCTGGGAATGATGCACTTGAATGGCTTTCATGGTTTTTGGTTTCGTTCTTGCTTTTCTGAGACAGGGTCTCGCTATGTATCTAGGTTGGCTTTGAACTTGCTGTGTAGCACAGCCTGGCCTCATGATCCTCAGCCACCCTGCCCAGCTCTTTTCTTTTCTTTTCATGGGGATGGTTGG
This sequence comes from Heterocephalus glaber, assembly GCF_000247695.1. Next base: position 22,484,995 of record NW_004624767.1, on the reverse strand, counting down.
GGGCTTTACACATCACATCCTCAGCCTTTTTTGAAACAGAGTCTCACTCTCTAAATTGCCCAGACTGGGGGCCGGGATTTAGCTCCGTGGTTCTGCTGCCTGGCCTGCCTTGAAAGCACAAGGTCCCGAGTTTGATCCCTGGTACCAAAAAACAAAAACAAACAAACAAACAAATCTTTGGGCTGGAGTTTAGCTCAGAGGCACCGCGCCTACCTCACAAGCGCAAGTTCTGGAGTTTGATCCCCAGTAGCAAAAAGAAAAAAAAATTCCTGTTTATTAAATTGCCTAGACTGGGCCAGGGATTTAGCTCAGTGGTTCCGTTGCTTGCCTTGCAAGCACAAGGACCCGAGTTCGATCCCTGGTACCAAAAAAAAAAAAAAAAAAATTGCCTAGACTGGACTCAAACGTGTGATTCTCCTACCTCACCTTCCCAAAATTCTGGGATAAAGGTGTATGCCACCACGCCTGGTGCCTTCGTTCATTTTTTTTTTTTTTTTGGTACAGAGGATCGAACTCAGGACCTTGCACTTGCAAGGCAGGCACCAGAACCACTGAGCTAAATCCCCAGTCCCCTTCTTTCATTTTTAATTGTAGTAATATCATTTAACATGAGATCTACCTTCTTAACACATTTTTTTTTTGGTATCCGGGATCAAACTCAGGACCTTGTGCTTGCCAGACAGGTGGTGGAACCACTGAGCTAAATCCCTGGCCCCTTAACACATTTTTAAGTGTACAGTAGTTATTGTTAACTATAGACATAATGTAATACAAAAAACCTCTAGAGTTCATTCATCTTGTTTAACTGAAACTGTACCCATTACACAGCAACTCATTTCCCCTCTCCCAGCCCTGGCAACCACCATTCCACTCCTTGACTTTATATATTTGACTTACTGCCTGGCATGGTGGTGCATGCCTGTAACCCCAGGACTCAGAAGACTGAGACAGGGGCCAGAGATTTAGCTCAGTGGTTCCTCCACCTGCCTCGCAAGCCCAAGGTCCCGAGTTTGATCCCCGGTACAATAAAAAAAAAAGAAAGAAGAAAACAAAAAAAATCAGGCAGAAGACTGAGACAGGAGGATCACCATGAGTTCAAGGCCAGCCTAGGTTCCCTGTGAGTTCAAGGCCAAGCCTGAACTACAAAGTGAGACCCTGTCTCAAAAAAACCAAAATAAATAAATTTGACTCTTAGATATCTCATCTGAGATCATGCAGAAATTATCTTTCTGTTACTGGCTTTTTTTTTTTCAGTACCGAGGATCAAATTCAGGAACTTGTGCTTGCAAAGCATGCCCAGAGCCGCTGAGCTAAATCCCTGGCCCTGTTACTGGCTTATTTCACTTGGCATAATGTCTTGAAGGTCTGTCCATATTTTTGTATATTGTAGAATTTGAATCTTTTTTAAGGATGAATAGCATTCCATTCAACTGCCTTCAGATGGACTTGATCCGAGGCTGCAACACTGTCACCATGACATTAGTGTCTGTCTTCTCTGGGTGGCCTTTAGGACAGCTTTTACTACATGACAGCCCCCAGCACCTCCCGGCTCATGACCTCCCTGCTCCAAGCCCCTCAGGAAACAGGGCAGTGATGTGAACAAACCGTGGCCTAACTCATCTGACCACAGTGGATTGCACACCAATTTTGTACCCAATCCCTGTGCCAGGTGCGTGGAACATAGCACTGAGCTGGGCCTAGGCGGATGCCTGCTCCCAGAGTGCCTTTCCACAGGGCTGGAGAAGGGCTGTTGCTCTAAGGAAAAACTGGATGAAGTTAACAAGCGAACAATGCTGATCACAGAAATGACAGCTGCCGAGTGAGTCCCTCACAGTGAGATCACACCACCTTGCCAATTAATAGCGAGACACAAGTGACACCAGGAGAGAGGTGCATCTTGAGGGTTGGTCTCTCAGTTCTGTCCCCTTTGCCTTGTGGGAAATGACTCTTCTCTGGCCCTGCTTGGTTCTGCAAGGGCTTTGCCCTTGGCCACCTCCTTTCCACACATTCCAGCCCAGAAGGCTGCAGTTGGCAAAAAGAGGCGGGTCACCCTGACCCATGCAAGGCCAATCAGATCTCCTCTACCCACAGTCTCCTTTGTGGAGTGGGGGTTCACACACAGCCCAGTGAGCTCTGAAGGTAGCTTAAAGTCACAAAGATCAAGGCCAGCCTTCTACAGTACAGAACAGAAGCAGGGGGACCCAGACTGTAGAAAGGGGAGGAGAAGCTGAGAACACAAAAATGAGAGAGAGAGAGAGAGAGAGAGATCTGCCAGGTATCTGCAGCTGGGACACCTCTTCACTTCCAGTGCATCCTTTTTCTTTAAGTTGGCATCTGATACTTGCAGCAAAAGACCTGTTATGTAAAAAAAAAAAAAAAAAATTCTTTTTAATTTAAAAAGCACCTACTATGTGCCAATAGTGACTATGAAAAATGGCCCTTCCCTTCACAGAGCAACAAGTTTCTGCAATTCACTAAGGAAAAAAAGAAAGAAAACCCACAATACAGTCACAAAAATAGTGACAGACTAGGAATAGGTAGTTGACAGTTCAGGAAAAAGAAATGACCAGCATGGAGAGGCCTGACTTTCCTGGCATTCAGAGCACTGCCATTAAATAGCAAGTATTGTTTAAAAAAAAAAAAAAAAGCAAGTATTGTTATTCACCTGTCCATTGGCATAGATTTAAAAATCTGATAATGCCAGGGACAGTGAAGTAGGGCCACAGTGGGAGACCATTTGGTCAATTCTGTTTAACTCTCAAAATTCACATAATCCTTGTCTTAGTCTGTTTTTTGTTTCTATAACTGAATACCACAGAGAGGGTCATTTATAAAATGTAAAGATTGCTGGATGTGGTGGTGCACATCTGTAATCCCAGCTACTCAGGAGGCTGAGGCAGGAGGATTACAAATTGAAGGCCAACTTGGGTTACATAATAAGACCTAGTTTCAAAATTAAAAAAAAATTTTTTTTTTTTGGTACCAGGAATCAAACTCAGGACCTTGCACTTGCCAGGCAGGCACAACACCACTGAGCTAAATCCCCAGCCCTCAAAATAAAATTTTAAGAGGGGAGCTACGGTGTCCTGAGTCCCAGAGTGCTTATGTAGTATACTTGAGGCCTTGAGTTCAATCCACAGTACTGGGGGAAAAAAAGAATAGAAGTGTATTTAGCTCATTGGTCTAGCAGTGATAGGGAACCTTCCAGAGCTTTCATTGATAACAGACAGCCAGTTGTGGCACACGTGCAGTAGGTTCACCACCACTGGTCTAGAGTCTGGGAAGTCCAGTATCAAGATGCCAGCATCTGGTGAGGCCTTCTTGGAGCACCATCACATGGCAGAGGGCAGCACGTGGTGAGACAGAGCCAGGGTGCTAGAGACAACTTGCTTCTATAACTCAGTGATCCAGTCACCTTCCAAAAGTCTGCCTGAAGATACCATTAACAAATGATTGGGGAACAAAGTTTCCAACACATGAATTCCAGGAGACACATCTAGACCCCAGACCTTAGCACTCCTCCATGAGTGTGGTGTCCTGGAACAGAAATGACAGTGGAGGCTGGGGGTATAGCTCAGTGGCAGGGATCTGGCCTAGCTGCATGAGCACCTGGCTCCATCCCTAGCACTGTAAAACAATAAAATAAAATAAAAATAGGAAAAAAAGAAAGAAAAAAAGGACATAAGTGAAAAAATTAGTGTTTTGTTTTGTTTGTGCTGGGGATTGAACTCCGGACCTTGCACTTGCAAGGCAGGCACAGTGCCACTGAGCTAAATCCCCAGCCTATTTTGTTTTTGTTTTTTTGGGGGGGGGGGTTGGTACCGGCAATCGAACTCGGGTCCTTGCACTTGTGAGGCAGGCAGTGGAACCACTGAACTAGATCCCCAGCCCCTGTTTTGTTTTTGAGACAGGATCTCCCTATGCAGTTCAAGCTGGCCTGAACACTCTATGTAGCCCAGGCTGGCCTCGAACTCATGGCAATTCAATTGTCTCAGTGTCCCAAGTTTTGGGATTACAGTCGTGCACCACCATACCTGGAAAAAAATTAGTGTTTGGTATTGAATGTGTCCCTCTCAAAATTCACATGTTAAAGCCCTAACCACGTAATGTGGCCATATTTATAGGCAGGGTCTTTAAGGGGTAATTAAGGTTAAATGAGGTCATGAGAGGTGGAACTAATTCAACCGAACAGGGATCCTTGTAACAGGAAAAGACACCAGATCTCTCCCCTCCCCTCCCCCTCCCTTCCACCCTTTCTCTCTCTCCCTCTCTTTCTCTCTCTCTCTCTCTCTCTCCCTGAAGGTGGCCATATGTTAGCCAAGGAGAGGCCTCACCAGAAACCAAACCTGCTGATGCCTTGATCTTGGACTTCCATCCTCCAGATCTGGGAGAAATACATTTCTGTAGTTTAAGCCCAGGGCCCCCAACCCCCAGGCTATGCGTTTCCCTCCCTGATAGGACAGGGTGCACAGCAGGAGGTGAGGCTTATGAGGCTTCATCTGTCCTCACAGCTGCTCCCCATCTCTTACTGGCACTTCCACCCTAGTGCTCCTCCTCTGGCTCCTGTCAGATCAGCAGTGGCATTAGATTCTCATAGGACCAAGGGATCTTCTAGGTTACCCACTCCTTATGAGAATCTAATGTAATAATAATAGAAATAAAGTGTATAAGTTAATGATACTAGAAATAAAGTGCACAATAAATGTAACACATTTGAATCACACCAAAACATTCCCCCCATCCCAGTCTGTGGAAAAATTGTCTTCCATGAAAATGGTTCCTGCTGCCAAAAATTTGGGAACCCCTAGCCTAAGCCACTTAGTATGTGATAATTCTGTTATGGCAGCCTGAGAAGACCAATAACAGCTAGTGAAATCCCAAATGAATTGGGCATGGTGGCACACGGCTGTACTCAGGAGGCTGAGGCAGGAGGGTGGCCATGAGTTTGAGGTCAGCCTGGGCTACACAGTGAGTTCAAGGCCAGACTGGAATGTATAGCGAGACCATGTCTCAAAAATAAAGGGCCAGGGATTTAGCTCAGTGGCGCCACTGCCTGCCTCAAAAACACAAGGTCCTGAGTTTGATCCCCAATACCAAAAAAATAAATAATTTTTAAAAAATAAATAAGTAAATAAATGTTCCAAATAAAGTCATATTGAAAGTGTTGGTTTCTTTGTCTTGACAAATGGACCAGAGTTATATAAGATGATAATATCAGAGAAAACTTGATGAGGGGTATATGAGAACTCATTGTACTATCTTCACAACTCCTCTGTAAATTAAAATTATTCCAGACAAATTGATGTACAAAATGCACTAGTCCCATGATCCAGAAACAGATATGTAGGGGGAGTCACAAAGAAGGGGTTTTCTGCAGTATGGTGGGTGATAGTGACAATATTATTTCAGAATTACCTGCCTGCCCTTCAATACCAGAAGATCTGAATATACCAGGACACATTCATCCCCTGAGTACTACTATGTGGTAGTGAAAAAGAATAAAGTAAAGCTATGGGCACCAATGAGGGAGAAGGTTGCAGAAGATTCAAGTTATTTAACTCAATAAAATGTTAGGGACAGAGAAGAGCAGGAGCCACTGCCTGGAGCTGGAGCTGGAGCTGGAGCTGGAGCTGACAGGCTGGTGGGGCACCAGGGACACCACTCATTCCCTTGGCCACTCCAGCCTCATCACCTCTCTCCTAGGTTTCCTCCTTCCAATTCCTCTACTTTTCCTTTCCTTCTTCTGCACCATATCTTCTTTCCCCATTAAAACTGTCACTGTGCTTTAGTAGGTTAGATTTGCCCAATTCTTAGGGAGACATTTTTCCAATATCTTCCTGCCCTACTCCCCCACACAGCATGCACACAATTGCTTTTCCCTCATCTATGGCATTCAGGAAGTTCCTCGAAAAGACAGAGCTCTCAAACGTCCAGATCACTGTAGTCTAGGGTTCACACAAAGCGGTCAGCAATGCAGGGGACAGGAAGAACCTTCATCCTAAGCTTTTGGCACAGATAAAGCCTCCTTGAGGTTCTGCTAGTTTTGTAACACTGAGGAGTCTCAGTCCTCCCGCCCTATTTGGTCAGTGCAAATGCTTGCAGGGTCCACCTCCTCCCTTCACCACCAATCTTGCTCAGAGCCCATGGCCTCTCCTTGCACTATCCTGGCAGCCTCTTCCCTTAGCTCCCTGCTCCAGTCCTGTCCCTTCTGTCCCCTGCCATCTGCAATCCCTTGCCTACACAACACGTAGAATGGTGTTTTTTTGGCGGGGGGGGAGGTCGGGGATCAAACTCAGGACCTTGCACTTGTGAGGCAGGCACTGGAACCACTGAGCTAAATCCCTGGCCTTAGAATGGTTTTATTTTTGGGGGGGGTGGAACTCAGGGCCTTGTGCATACCAGGCAAACACTGGGCCACTGGGCTGAACCCCAGCCCAAGTGATCTGACAAAGCAGCTTGGATGCTGCTCCAGAAGCCTTCATGGCCATCTGACCCCTCAGTGTCATCTCCACCCAAGGCTCCAGCGCTCTCTGGAGGTGGCTCTCCCCACAGCCTCCTCTGCTCCTGGGCCCCAGCCTCTCTCTCATCCTGCAAGTTTCCATGAGGCAAATCCAGAACCTCCCAAATCTGGGATAGATGTTCCCTCATAAAAGTCAGGGAGAAGAACACAAGATGTAACTGCCTAATTTGTATGTCAACATAATCTCCTGAGCCAGGCATGGTGTGGTGAAAGCCTGTAAACTCTCACACTCTCGGAGGCTGAGATAGGAGGATTAGAAGTTAGAGCCTACCCTGAGCAACTTGATAACTTAGTGAGACCCTGTCTCAAAATTTTAAAAATTTAAAAGGGCTCAGTGCAAAGGCCCTGGGTTCAATCCTCAGTACAATAAATGAATGATTGAATGAATGAAAGGGCTAAGGATGTACCTCGGTGCTAAGTAGGCCCTGGGCTTAATCTCAGTACTGAAAAGAGAAGAAAACACCCTGAAATGTTAATTTGTGTTTTATTCTCACTGCTGGAGAATCAGTAGGTCTTTGATTTTGAAAGCCTGGGCTCATAGAAGCAAAGTAACATGGTCTTTCCACAAGGTAGGACCTCAAGGTCTCAGAGTTTAAAGAAAAGCAGGATTCCAGGGGAAGTTGGAGGAATGGCTGGAGGGTCTCTGTTAGGTTGTAAGAACAACCAGAGGTCTCTCTGCTTTGGATTTAGGTGCAGTTTGTTGAGCTCTGAGAAACTGTACATCAGTTTGGATAATCAAGAAAAGGCTGTCCTGAGAAAGCCATGGTAATGAAGAGGTCTGAAGGCAGGGCAGGAGTGGACTGTGTGAGTGGAGGTTGAGAAGATCATGCCAGGCAACCCAGCATGTGCAAGGGCCTTGTGGTAGAATGGAACAGATTCCCACTGAGAGAAAAGCAGCTGGCTGAGGAGTGCTGGAGGCACAGCCAGCACAGATTGAAAGGCTTTGTAAAGGATTTTGGTCTAAGAGCAATGGGAGGCAATTGAAAGTGTACATGTGCATGCATACCTTCGTGCATGTGTGTTGAAGGGATGACATGATCAGACTTGTATTTTGATAAGATAGCTGAAAATATAGTGCAAGGGAGAAAGGGCACAGGTAGGGAGATTGGACCAAAGGCTGTGGAATTAGACTGGAAAGAAGGAAAGACATTATCAGTGGTGGTTTAGATGAACTGTAATGCATCCCTTGGAGCAAAAAGAGGAGCAGATATTCCTAAAATGAAGGGCTCTCCACCTACTCCCTAGTCCAAGCAGCTCTGTCTCTGCAGGGACAGAGGAGGAGCTGACACAGGGCTGGTGGGTGGCACTGAACAGGTGCACGGGAGTCTGCCATCCCTTGTGCAGCCCATGCTAATTCCAGTGACAGCACCTTCATTTTCCCTTAGGGAATGATCCCTCTTTTCACATCCAAAGTGGTTAGGGTGTCTCCAGCTTTCCATCACTGTAATGAAATACCTGAGATGAACACATTAAGAGGGAAAGATTTATTGAGGGGGGTGTCACAGTGCCAGAGGTTTCAGTCCAAGGTCAATGGGCAGCACTGCTTCTGGGCCCAGGGCAAGGCTGAGCATCCTTGTGGGGATGCAAAGCTGCTCACCTCATGGAGGCTGGAAGCAGAAGCGGGGGAGGCAGAAGTTCTCATTGTCCCCTCCAAGGGCACACTCCCCACCATGACCTGCCTCCTCCAACTAGGCCCCGCCTCCAAAGGTGGCACTGCCTTTCAGGAGTTCCCCTGACTGAGGCCAATGACTTCTGGGGGACATTTCCAGTCCAAACCATAACACTGGTATCTTTGCCCTCACATTGTGGAGTTAGCCTCTGATTCAATAGGGTTGTCAGATAGTACATCATGTGCATACTTGAAATACTGATGCTAAAAATGGACTCGCTGCGTATTGAAATTCAAATGTCCCTCAATATTCTGTTTTTTAATATGCTAACTCTGGCAATTCCAGATGCAGGCCTACCTAAGGACACGGGATTAGTTTGGGAAAGGTCATAAGGAATCCTAAGGCAGGCTGCACTACTGGCAGCTCCTGTCTCTCTCCTGGTCCAATTCAGTGAAGAGCTTTTTTTTTTGGTACCAGGGATCGAACTCAGGACCTTGTGCTTAGGAGGCAGGCAGCAGAACCACTGAGCTAAATCCCTGGCCCTCGTAAAGAGCTTTGTATCCAGTCTTGCTTCCTCTACTCTTTGTTATCCTTTGGACACTTGCTAGAGCCCTGTGGGAAAAGGCTCTCTAGTTCCACTGGGGCTGGGAAGGTGGCAAAGCAATGATCGGCCAGAGGGGTAGCCCAACACCCAGATGTGACCCTGGCTGAGTCAACAAGACTTGAACATCTGGCTGGTGATGGTGTTGTTGGGGAGGAGGAATCTTGACTGGGGTTGCGGATGGGACGAATGTGGGCTGAAGCTGCTGGTGCCCAGCACACCCGTGTGAGGAGAGTAGCCCTAAAGTGAAGGCAGCAGGATGAGGACGAGTGAAAGTGTTCTCAGTATCACAGCCTCTAACATTGGCCAGGCCTGAAATCGCCCTTGGATTTTTTTTCTTTTTTTTTTTGAGAATCAAACCCAGTACTTCAACCATGCCAGGCACATGCTCTGCCACTGAGCTATATTCTCAGCCCAACACTTCTGTTTCTACCCAGGATATAAAAATTTTTGTAAGGCCAACACTCCCATTAGAAAAAAAAATTTTTTTTAGTAGCAAAAATATTTTTAAAGACAGCAGAGATCTGTGAACGCAATGAGAATGAGATGAACTAAAAATCCCACAGGGGCTGGGGATGTGGCTCAATGGTACAGTGCTTGCCTATCACGCAGGAGGCCCTGGGTTCGGTTCACTCTCCAACACTGAGAGGGGGAAAAAATCCAGAGAAAAGAGCCCTTCTGGAATGAGCAGAGGCACTGGTCAGATTTCTTTCCAGGTGGCATTTCCCAAATCTGGGCCCCAAAGCTTATCTCAGGCCTAGGGACTCTTCAGGGGGAAGGGAAACCAGCAGGGAGGGTTTTGGGTGGTCTTGAAGGCAGACAGGAAGAGGGCTTCCCTCTCATGCAGGACACTTGCAGAGTTTGAAGCTCCATTGCGCAGGAGGTAAGGGTTAAGCCAGAGCCCACTGAAAGGCAGAGCAAATCTCCCCATTTGTAGGCTAGGGAGGCAGAGACTTTCCAGGATCTCCTTCAAAGCCCAAGAGGATGATGGCTGAGAAAAAGGAATAAAACCAAACCAGGGTGGCTAGAAACTGAGTGAAACTGGAGCTTATCCCAAATCCAGCCTGCTTGCTGATCAGACTGATGTGACCAATTTCTTATGAGCCTAGAGGAGTAAAGTTGATGTTACCAGGTCAGGGTTTTTTGGTTTGGTTTGTTTTTCTTGAGATAAGGTCTCACTATGTAGTTCAGGCTGGTCTTCAACTGGCAATGATCCTCCTGCCTCAGCCTTCCGAGTACTGAGTACTGGTACTACAGGCGTGCAGCACCACACCTGGCTCAGATCAGGGTCTTGTCTAGGTTCTTAGTGTCCTGAACAAAGAACTGAGCAGGACACTTGGAAGAAGCAGCAACAACAAAGACTGATTGAAAGTTCAGGGTGGGAGCTGGCCAGTGAAAAGACCGCACAGCCAGAGGCTTGGTGTCAAGGGTTTAAGCATTAGGGTTTGGGGCAGGATTGAGGGGTTGTCTTGCCAACAAGCAGCTTGACTCTGCCTCTCCTTTGGATGGTGGAGATTCTAATCTTTCATGGCCCTTGGAGGAACTGTTTGGGCACCTCAAACCCTGAGGGTGTGTGTGGGGGTGGTCCAAACACCACTGCTAATGACATGGTAATTGGTGGGCTCCAAGGGCACCCCGGAGATCTACTGTGTAGGTGCTGGTTGACTTGGTTGCCTTCGTCCTTTTTTTTTTTGGTACCAGGGATCGAACTCAGGCCCTTGCACTTGTGAGGCAGAAAGTGGCACCACTGAGCTAAATCCCCAGTCCTTCATCCTTTTGATTTAGCTCGGGATACCCTGGACCTGGATTAAAGTTGAACTCAGAAGGTGGGTCTATCCCAAAAACCAGGCTCCAAGCAGTATCTAGCTACCTCCTGCCTCAGTGGAAGATAAGATCATCTGTGTAAATGATAATGCTTCTCTCAGGCATGTAAGAAGCTTGGAAGTTCTCTCTCCATCCTACAACAGATACAAAGCTGGCCAGACACCAGGGTGCAGCTCTGTGGTGAGAACTTGCTTGGCCTGCACAAGGGCCTGGGTTCCATCCTCAGCACCGAAAGAAAAAAAAAGAAATAAGAAGTTGGACAAATTGAAAAATAAACAACTCTGTTGGCTCCACGAAAGAAGTGAGGTCACAGGACAAACCACTGTCCCTGAAACCGGAAAGGCTGGTGAATAAAGGCATTGTTCACCAGAGCAGAATCCCCACCATGAAACCTCGGAGGGGAGCAGGGCAGGGGAGAACTGAGGTGAACAGTAGGAGGGACCCAGGTTCGGGGACCACTCGTAGACCTCTTCCCTTTGCAAATTTTACTGTCGGGCATTGACCCAGTTCTCACAGAGAATATCCAAGAAAAATCTCCCCCTGCTCTGCACAGGGGTAGGGAGTGATTTTGTTCTATTTATTTTTTTTGTAGTACTGGGGATTGAGCCCAGGTCTTCCCGCTGAGATTTTTTATTTTTCACCAGCCCTTTTCATTTTTTATTTTGAGACAGGGTCTCAGTAAGTCGCTCAGTTGCCCAGGCTGGGTTTGAATTTTCTGTTCTTCTGCCTCAGCCTCCCAGAGGGCTGAGATTACAGGCATCTGCCACCAGGCCCAGCTATAGAATTATTTAGAAATGGATTTGCTGGGCTGGGGATTTAGCTCAGTGGTTCTGCCACCTGCCTCACAACCGCAAGCTCCCAAGTTCGATCCCCAGTACCAATAAATAAATAAATAAATAAATGGATTTGCTGGTCATGGTGGTGCACGCCTGTAATCTTAACGCTCAAGAGGCTGAGGCCAGAGGACTGCTATGAGTTCAAGGCCAGCTGAGCTACACAGTGAGTTCAAGGCCTGCCTGAACTACACAGTGAGACCCTGTCTCAAAAAAAGAAAAAAAAAGCATCTCTGACTACAGTGAAATTAAAGTAGAGGGCCGGGGATTTAGCTCAGTGGTTCCACCACCTGCCTTGCAAGCACAAGGTCCCAAGTTCGATCCCCAGTACCAAAAAAAAAAAGTCTTCTTTGGGCATGTGATTTAGCTCAGTGGTTCTGCCACCTGCCTCACAAGTGGAAGACCCAAGTTTGATCCCCGGTACCAAAAAAAAAAAAAAAGCAGAAATAAACAACAAACAGATAATTAGAAAGTCCCAAAATATCTGGAGATTAAACAACACACTTCTAAATAATGTGAGGGTCAAAAAAGGAATATTAAGGGAAATTTTAAAATATTTAACTAGGGCCAGGGATTTAGCTCAGTGGTTTCACCGCCTGCTGCGCAAGCACAAGGACCCGAGTTCGATCCACAGTACAAAAATACATATATATATATTTAACTCACTGTATAGCCTGTTCTCAAACTCGCAGCAATCCTCCTAACTCAGACCTAGCCAGAATCTTTTTTTATTTTTTTGGTACCAGGGATTGAACTCAGGTCCTTGTGCTTCTGAGGCAGGCAGTGGAACCATTGAGCTAAAACCCCAGCCCAGAATCTATTTTTTTAAAAGGCCCACAGCTGGGCATGGTGGCATACACCTGTAATCCCAGCATTCGGGAGGCTGAGTCAGGAGGATTGCCATGAGTTTCAGGCCAGCCTGGGCTACATAGTGAGTTCGAGGTTACCCTGGATTACACAGACAAGACCCTGTCTTAAATAAATGAATAAATAAATAAATAGTCCAATTTTTGGAATTAAGAATTAATCAGATGGCCAGGCATGGTGGCACATGTCTGTAATCCCAGCACTTGGGAGGCTGAGGCAGAAGGATCATCACAAGTTCTAGGCTAGCCCGGGCTACATAGTTCAAGGGCAGCCTGAACTTCATAATGAGACCCTATCTCAAAAAAAAAAAGAATTGGATGGATGTGGTGGTTTTGTGCTGTGTTTGGCTAAGCTGGAACTACGTGTCCTCTTCCTCAGTGTGTTTCGAGGGGAGAGCAGGGAAGAGACAGTTGAGGAAGGTTGGAAGGCAGAAGTGAGAGTGCACCACTTCATACCTTACTTAAGGGTGCCCATGGGCTCCATGCTGACCAGCTCTTCTTCACACTCGCTGGCCCTGCTGATCCACTGACACCCAGCCCAGCCTCGGACAGAGGCAGAGCCTCCCAAGACACCTGCACCTCCTGCCAGCTGTCCTTTTTGGTCTGCTCTGGAAGCTAGGTGTGCCTGGCTTCTCAATTTCTATGGTGCCTACCCTAACACACTGCCTCTTCTCTCTAACTTCCTGTGGCCTCCTAGGACACACTGATGACCAGGTGAGAAAGAGAAACTCTGCATCTGCTATGCAGATGACTGCATAATCGTTGGCTGTGGCTCTGCAGTCCCACTAGGGCAGATCCTGAGACAGTGGAGAAAGGACCCCATACCCCCAGACGGACCTTGAGCAGGGCACTTGGTGGCCTGGGATTTTCTAGAGGTACCCTGATGTACAGGCCTATGTTGATTGATGAAGAATCATTAATGGGTTGGGGCTGGGTGGTCAGAATTTGGGAGAGACACGGTTGGAAAATTGGTGACAAAAAAAATCTAGGAAAGAAATACATAGATGGGCCGGGGATTTAGCTCGGTGGTGCCGTGCCTGCCTCAAATGCACAAGGTCCTGAGTTCAGTCCCTGGTACTGCAAAAAAAAAATAAAATAAAATAAAAAAAGAAATACATAGATGGACCATTCTGAAAGGATAGAGTATAAATGCTCACTGCAAAGCCACAAGGTCCACTGGAAATGGTCCAAAGACTGGAACAAGTTCTTCAAAACAGAGGCTACTTGGGCCGGGGATTTAGCTTAGTGGTTCCGGTGCCTGCCTTGAAAACACAAGGTCACGAGTTTGATCCCCGGTACCAAAACAAAACAAAACAAAACAAAACAAAAGAAATGATGGGCCTTTTTAAAAAAAAAACTGCAAAAAAAACACACACAAAAAACAGAGGCTACTCAAATGGCTAGTAAATATGGAAAGCATCATTCATCATCAGAACAATGCAAATAAAAGCACAGCAAGATACCACCTGGCACTCTTTAGAATGGGTCAAATTAAGAGGACCAGCAATAAAACTTTTTATGAGGATTTGGACAACTGGAAATCTAAATTCAACCTAAGTTGACTGGAATTCTAACAATTAGAATTCTTTTTTTTTTTTTTCCCACTACTGAGGATTGAACTCAGGACCTTGCGCTTGCTAGGCAGGTGCAGTGCCACTGAGCTAAATCCCTAGCCCAACAATTGGAATCCTAAGTGTAACAACTTTGGGGAAATGTTTAGAAGGACCTAGTAGAACTAAATATACCTAAACCCTATGACCTGAAAATCCCACTCAACAGAAATAAGCACATATGTATATATACACCAAAAGACATGAAAAGAATTTTTATGGCAATTTTATTATTTTTTAATCTTTTGGTGCTAGGGATTAAACCCAGGGCTTTGTGCGTGCTAAGGACATGCTCTACCACTGAGCTATACTTCCAGCCATAGCAGATTTATTAATAGTTCAAAACGAAAGCAATGCCTATTTCCATCAACAGTGAAATAGGTAAATTTTGCTACAATCCCAAAACTTGGAAGGCTAAGGCAGGAGGATCACCTTGAGTTTGTTGAGGCCAGCCTGGGCTATATACTGAGTTCAAGTCCAGTCTGAACTATATAGCAAGAACCTGTGTCCAAAAAAAAAATCAAGCTGGGATACTGTAAAACAATGAACAAGAACAATGTCAATACACACAATAATACGAATTAATCTCACACCCATGATATCGAGTAAAAGAAGTCAGATATGAAAAATACTTTCATTATTTTCTATTGTTACCTCCTATTTCATTAATATGACATTTAAAACAAAAGTGATCTATGCGATGGAGGTTAGAATAACTGTTACTCTGGGTACTGACTAGCAGGTGCATGGTGGTACTTTCCAGAGTACTGGAAATGTTCTGCATCTCTATTTTATTTCATTGTCATTTTCAGTGCTGGAATTGAACCCAGGGCCTTACACATTCTGAGCACATGCTCCACTGCTAAGCTACACTCCCACCCTTGGAAATATTCTGTGTCTTGATCTGCTTCAATTACTCAGGTGTACAGATTAGAACGATAAAAATTATCAAGCTATATACTTAAGACTTACGCATTTTACTGTAAGTTTACCCCCAATTTTAAAAATTAACTAAATTAAAACTCTATAGAAGCGCAAGGTCCCAAGTTCGATCCCCAGTACGAAAAAAAAAAGCTTTATAGAAAATGTCATCCTTCTGAGTGGTACATGCCTAAAATCCTAGCACTCAGTAGGCTGGGGCAGGAGAATTGACTCAAGTTCTATGCCAGTCTGGGCTTCATAGTGAGCTCAAGGCCAGCCAGAACTGCATAGCAAGACCCTGTCTCACTAAACACAAAACAACACCAAGAAACAAAACAAGTCCACCCCAAAAAAATAAAAAATGTCATCCTGAAATAAGAATCATTCCCCTTGAAATCAGAAGACTTTTCATTAGTTCAGCTTCCTATCACAAAAAACTGGGTGGCTTAAAGAACAGAATTTGTTCCCCGCTCCCTGTACTAGGGATTGAAGCCAAGGCCTTCACACTGAGCTATATCCCAGCCCTTTTTCATTTTTTATTTTGAGACAGAATCTCAATAAATTACTAAGTAGCTGCCTCAGCCTCCCAAAATGCTGGGATTCTGAGGCATGTGCCACCAGGTCTGGCCAGAATCATTTTCTTACAGTTTCAGAGGCTGGGAAGTCCAAGATCAATGGACTGGCTGAGCTGATTCCTGGCGAAGACTTCTTCCTGACTTACAGAGAGTCAGACAGCAGAGAGAGAGAGAGAAAGAGACAGAGAGAGATTCTAACACATTTATAAGGCTGGGTCCTATTGGAGACCCCAGAAGGTTGGAGAAGCCAGAAGTGTGAATGTCTGAGGAAAGCTGCAAGGAGGGACCAGAGCCAGCTAAAGAGAGAATCCCTAGGAGCTACAACCACACCCAGTGCCATAGGGACGGAGCCACCCAAGCCCTTTGGAGTTCACATCTTGCCACAGATTGCCTCAGATGCTGGACATGGAACTACAGGACTTAATGTTTGCCTTGCTGGATTTTGGACTTGCTTTGGTCCTGTTCCTTTCTATTCCCCTATTTGTACCTTTTGGAATGATAATGTTTATCTTGTGCCATTGTATGTTGGAAATGTTTAACTTTCTTTTCATTTGCGCAGGGGCTCCCAGCTAAGAGTTTGCCTTACATCTCGGAGGAGACTTTGGACTTTTCAGCAATGCTGAAACTGTTAGGACTTTGGCAACTCTTACAGATGGACTAAATGCTTTTTAGTCCTCTTACAGATGGACCTATCCCTTTGCAAAAGGGATGTGCATGAGTCTTTGGGGGGGCCAGGGGCAGAATGTTATGGCTTTTGTCTGGATGTCCCCCTCAAAGCCTCATGTGTCAGAGGTGGGGCTTTTCAGAGGTGGCTGGATCTAGGGATCCAGGAATCTGGGATCAAGAATGTGATGCTGGCATTGATTGATGTAATGCTAGGATTAAGGCTGCCCTACTCTGGATGTGAGTGCTATCCACCCTAAGAATGGGTAGCCTGGATAAGATATAAGGGACAGAAAGAGGGTTGCTGCTTTTCACTGGTTGCTTGCTGCTTGCTGCCTTGCTACTTTGCTGCTTTGATGCCTTCCTGCCTTCTGCCTGCCATGAACTTTTTCTCCTCCCCATCCCCCTGCCATGCCACCCTGCCTTGGACTCAACTAACTATGAACTGAAACCTCTACAAATTGTGAGCTGAATAAACCTTTCCTCCTTTAACTTTGGGCATCAGGTTTTTGGGGTTTTTAAATTTTATTTTGGGACAAGGACTTCCTAAATTGACTGGCCTTGAACTCTTTTTTTTTTGGTATTGGGGATTCAACTCGGGTCCTTGTGCTTGCGCAGCAGGTGACAAATCCACTGAGCTAAATCCCCAGCCCTGGGCATCAGGTATTTTGTCTTAGCAACAAGAAAAGTAACTAAAACAGGGCCCTATCCTTATTACCTTCACAATCACTCATGTTGGGGTTAGGACGTCAACACTGGTACTTAAAGAGTCAGATACAACTTAGTGTATCAAAGGAGGCAGATGACACTCATGATCACCCTGCATATTTAGCATTCTGTTAAGAGCCTGAGAACAGTAAGACAAGAAATAGCAATTAGATACATGGCGGGTGCGGTAACACAAGTCTATAAGTCTGTAATCTCAGCACTCTGGTGGCTGAGCCAGGAGGATCATCATGAGTTCAATGCCAGCCTGGGCTACACAGTAAGTTTAAGACCAGCCGAGAAAGAGAGAGAGAGAGAGAAATTAGATATGTAAGGGTTAGAAAGGAGAAAATAAAACTGCCAATATTTGCAGATGACATAGTTTATGAAGTTTAGCAAGATCTCTGTTATAAAATTAAAATGCAAAACTACAAATCAACAAGAAAATGATGAGATTTTGGGGGGATTTTTGTTTTGTTTTGTTTTTTGAGATAGGATCTCACTGTGTAGCTCAGGTTGGCCTTGAACTTACTATGTAGTCCAGACTAACCTAAAACTCAAGGCCATCCTGCTTCAGCCTCCCAAGTGTTGGGATTACAGGCATGCACCACCATATCCAGCTAGAATTATTCTAAAACATATGAGGAACCGTAAAGAAACAATAATACTCAAGACTTTCTGAAAAAAGAAAAGCAGAGAAGGGAAACTTGTTCAGTTAGAGATCAGAACTTATTATGAAGGGCCAGGTATTTAGCTCAGTGGTGCCACCACCTGCCTCACAAGCGCAAGGTCCTGAGTTCGATCCCTGGTACCGCAGCAAAAAAAAAAGGAACTTATTATGAAGCCACAATTTTTTTTTTTTTTGGGTACCGGGGATCCAACTCGGTCCTTGTGCTTGCGCAGCAGGTGGCGAAACCACTGAGCTAAATCCCCAGCCCCTGAAGCCACAATTTTAATAAAATGAGATATTGGGACAGAAGTGTACAAACTGAATTACTCAAAAACAGACTTGCCAGGTATAGTGGTGCATGCCTATAACTCAGCACTCAGGAGGCTGAGGCAGGAGGATCACTGCGAGTTTGAGGCTACCCTGGGCTACATAGTGACTTCAAGGCCAGCCTGAACTGACCCTTCTTGGGCTGGGAATGTAGCTTAGTGGTGCCACACCTGCCTGGCAAGTGCAAGGTCCTGAGTTCAATTCCCAGTACTGGAAAAAAAATTAAAACAAAAAAACCCTGTCTCAAAAACACACACACAAACAAAAAAGCTAAAATGAATATCTCTGTTATACCACATCACAGTAGCAACTCCATAGTATTTAAAAATTAGAACAAAACTTTAAAACTTATTGGAAAAGGGCCGGTGATTTAGCTCAGTGGCACCATGCCTGCCTCCCAAGCACAAGGTTCTGAGTTTGATCCCCGATACCAAAACAAAACAAAACTTATTGGAAAAGAGACGTGAAATTTTTTTTTCTTTTTTCTTTTTTTTTTGGTACCGGGGATTGAACTCGGGTCCTTGCGCTTGCAGGGCAGGAGGCGGAACCATGAGCTAAATCCCTGGCCCCAAGACATGAATATTTTTAAAAGCTTGGAGTAGAAAAAAATGTTCCTAAACAAAACAGAAGAAGCTGTAGTTTCCTCCTTCCTTCTTCTTCTTTCCTCTTCCTCATCTTCTTCCTCTTCCTCTTCCTTCCCTGGTCAGGGCTGAGCCTTCCCATGACAGGGGAGTAGTGGTTGTGTGTTCCTGGTGACCTATACCACTAGGCATGCTGGTAAGAGAGGGAGGTTGAGGAAATACGTACCCATGTTAAGGGTGACAGGGGTCAGATTTCCCACTGTAAGGGTTACAGACAAGGACAAGGGCAACATGGTAACAAAGCCAGTGATGTTAGACTAGACCTGGAGCAGTATCGGGTGTGATCTTGGTATGTGTTTGTTTATTTGTTTGGTTGAGTTTTTTTGGTACTGGGGATCAGACTCAGGTCCTTGCGCTTGCTGCTTGCTGCGCAGCAGGCCAGGTGGGAAACCACTGAGCTAAATCCCCGGCCCCTATTTGTTTTTGAGACTGGGTGTTGCTTTGTAGTTTAGTCTGGCCTTAAACTGACTATGCAGCTCAGGCTGACCTCCAACTTGGGTCGATCCTCTTGCCTCAGGCTTTTGAATGCTGGGATCAGATCCTGGTTTTTAAAATATAGGAACATAGATGTCTATGACTTTTTTTAAAATTAAGAATGGAGCCAGACATGATGGCACACTCCTATAATCCCAGCACTTGGGAGGCTGAGGCAGGACGATCGCCAGGAGTTCAGGGCCACCCTGGACCCTGTCTCAAAAAACAACAACAAAATGTAAGAATCTGTGCATGAATGTCAAAAAGACACAAAAGCCAGCTTGATGAGGTCTCCATTAGCCAAACCTAGGAAAATCTGAGCATTAAAATAAACAATGGCAGGACTGAGGGTTTAGCTCAAGTGCTAGAGCACTTGCCTAGCATGCAGAAGGCCCTGAGTTCCATCTCCAGCACTACAGAAATAAATAATGGGAGTTAAGATTGAAATCCTTTGAGTAAACTAGGAATCCATGAAATAATAGATAAAATAGAAATACATATAGAAATATGTAAGGGGGGTGGAAAGCTCTACCTTAGAATAAAAGTCTCAGTGGGGTGGTAGCTATAGCTCAGTGGTAGAGCATGTGCTTAGCACGTACAAAGTACTAGACTCCCAACACACACACATATATATGAGAAGTCTCAAAGTATTGCCCCTACAGGTCCACACCTATAGTCCCAGCTGTGCAGGAGGCTGAAGCAGGAGGATTGCCAATTAAGGCCAGCCTGGGAAATTAGCAAAAGGCTGCCTCAAAAAATAAGAAGGGCTGAGGTCTGGCATGGTGGCACACTCCTGTAACCTTAGCACTCAGGAGCCTGAGTCAGGAGGATCACCACAAGTTTGAGGCCAGCCTGAGCTACACAGTGAGTTCAAAGGCAGCGGCCAGCCCGAACTGCATAGTGAGACCTTGTCTCAAAAAACAAACAAAAAAAAGAGCGGGGGGTGGGGGGGAGAATAGAAAGAGTATTGCCCCAGAAGATACTCATTCAGTATGTGTTAACAGCACATGTCCACACTGTGGACCTACAATGCAGTGCAAATAACTTGGCCTCACTTCTGAGGCACCTCTGTCCAAATGCAGAAATCAGGAGAAATCACCCACAAACCCAAACTGAGACTCTCTACAAAGTAACTAGCCTGTGCTTTTCAAACGTGTCAAGGTCAACTGGGTGACCTACTCCCAGTACTTGGGAGGCTGAGGCAGGAGGATTACAGTGAGTTTGAAGCCAGCCAGGGCTACATAGTGAGTTCAAGTCCATCCTGGACTACACAGTGAGACCCTGTCTCAAAAAGACAGACAGACAGACAGGAAGAAGTCAAGGTCATGAAAAAGAATTAAAGTCTAAAATGGGCCAAGACAAGAGGAGCCTAAAGGCTTATGACAAGTGAAGGGCATGGGCCTGGATAGGCTCCCTTGCTCACAAGGAGCAGGGAAAGAGGGAAGTGGGCGTGGCCATAGGAGAGCAACCGGAGAAAGCAGGCGGTGGTGGGGATTGCTCTGTATGTTCCTGGTGATGCTGATGTGCTGTGGTTGTACAGGATGGGTGACTGGGTAAGAGGCACACAGGGCCACTATACTATTTCTTACAACTGCATGTGAATCTATAATTATCTCTCTGTTTTTGCAGCATGGGACATTAAGCAACGGGCTCCAAACCCTCTTTGAGACAGGGTGTCTCAAACAAAAATTAAAACTATTCAAAGAAGAACAATGCAAGGGAAAAAAACCTACAATAATATTCAAATATGGTAGAACTCAACCAAAACAAAACTGAAAAGCACTCAAACATTTTTCCATATAACTTAAAAAAGCATCTCAAGCACCAAAATGACAGCAGAGGATGTGATTTGTTTCAGGAAGATCCCCAAAATCAACACTGAATGAATAGTGGTCTGGAAAAAAACTCCAGTTAGCTAGCAGACTCCACATAAGCCAAACTTCTCCTTAATTTAAATTTCAATGCAGTCATATGACATGTGATGGAAACACAATCCAAGAAATATGTTATTAGGCAATTTCATCCGAGTGTATCCTTATTTACACTTGCAGTTTCTCATACCAGATAAACTATTTGGTATTTACACATGTGTGTCCTATTTATTTCACTTAAGAGAATGGCCTCAATGTGCATCCATTTAGCTATAAATGTCTCTAGTTTCTCATTCTTTATGGCTGAGTAGTACTCCATTTTATTAAAAAACCCACATCTTCTTTATCCAGTTTCCAGTTAATGGGCACTTGAGCTGTTTCCAAGCTTTTGCTATTACGAACTGTGCCGCTATAAACATGAGTGCACATATATCGCTGTGGTACAATTCTTTTAATTCTTTGGGGAAGATACCCAGCCGGGGGATAGCTAGGTCAAATGGGACCTCTTGTCCTAGTTCTTTGAGGTATCTCCATACTGATTTCCACAGTGGTTGCACCAGTCTGCACTCCCACCAACAATGGAGAAGGGTTCCTTTCTCTCCACACCCCTGCCAGCATTTGTTATTGGTTGATTTCTTGATAGCAGCCATTCTTTCTGGGCTGAGGTGGAATCTCAGTGTTGTTTTCATCTGCATCTCTTGAATAACAAGTGATGTTGAACATTTTTTCATATGTTTATTTGCTGCTTTTACTTCTTTGTCTGAGAAATGTCTGTTCATTTCAGATGCCCATTTTTGAATTGGGTCTTTGAATTTGGGTGGTCTGATTTTTTTCAGTTCTTTATATATTCTAGATAGTAGTCCTTTGTCTAAGGTACAGCTGCTGAAAATTTTTTCCCACATTGTAGGTTGTCTCTTAGCTCTGTTGGTGATTTCTCTTACAGTGCAGAAGCTTTTTAATAAGATGAGATCCCAGTTGTTGATTCTTTGTACTAGTTCCCGTGCTACTGAGGTTCTGTTCATGAAGTCTTTTCCTATACCAATGTCTTCAAGAGTTCTACCTAACTTATCTTCCAGAAAATTTTGTGTTTCTGCCTTAATATTTAGATCTTTAATCCACTTTGATCTTAGTTTAGTGCATGGTGATAGGTGTTTTCTTTTTTGTTTGTTTTTGGTACCAGGGATCGAACTCAGGACCTTGCACGTTCGAGGCAGGCTCCGGAACCACTGAACTAAATCCCCAGCCCTATTTTTTTATATTTTTGAGACAGGTTCTTGCTATATAGTCCAGACTGCCTCAAACTTTCGGCGATCCTCCTGCCTTAGCCTCCCAAGTCCTGGGATTACAGTCATGTACCACCATGCCCAGCTAGTTGCCAAACTTGTGGTCCTCCTGCCTCAACTTCCCAGAGTGCTGGGACTTGCAGGTTCCTGCCACCATGCCCACCTAGCTAATTATATCAAATTTTAACTTTTTTTGAGGTGCTGGTGATTGAACCCAGATCCTCACATGCTAGGAATGGGCTCTACCTCTGACCAACACTCCAGTCCTTTTTCACTATTTTATTGAGATAGGGTCCTGCTAAGTTGCCAGGTTGGCCTTGAACTCTCCATCCTCCTGCCTTAGCCTCCTGAGGATCTGGCACTACAGCCGTGCACTACCACACTGGTTCAAATTTTATTTTATTTTATTTTTTTGGTACCAGGGATCGAACTCGGGACCTTGCACTTTTGAGGCAGGCAGTGGAACCACTGAGCTAAATCCCTGGCCTCAAATTTTAAATTTTAACTTAAAAGAAAAATAAGTTCCTGAAACAGTTCTTTCAGGGTGGGGGGACTGCAGTGGTTTTTATTGGGGGGTTATGCAAAACTGCAGAAATATCCAGTCATTCAATCAGTGCACATTTCCCAAGCTTCTTCCATAGGGCAGGCACTGTGACAGCCTGGAGTGTACCTGTGAACAGGACAGGTTCTTGCCGTTGGGGAGCCTGGTCTCATTGGAGAGAAGACAAAAGGAAGGGCATTTACAGGGATTCTACACCATGGGGGAGCTTAACTCAGAAGTTCATAGGTGATGTGCACTTGTAGTCCTAGCTACTTCAGAGACTGAGGCAGGAGGATCACTTGAACTCAGGAATTTGAGGCTAGTCTGGGCAACACAGTGAGACTCCTCTCAAAAAAGGAGAAAGAGGAGAAGAAGAATAAGGAGAAAGAGAAGGAGAGGAAGAGGAAGGAGAAGAACAAGAGAATAAGAAAAAGAACAAGATCAAGATCAAAAGACAGCCAGGCATGGTGGGTGGCACAGCCTATAATCCTAGCACTCAGGAGACTGAGGCAGGAGGATCACCACACTACAAAGCAAGACCCTGTCTCAAAAAACAAAACAAAAAACATCGGGTTGGAGGATGAGGGCAGGAGCAAGGGCACTGTGGAGCCATTGTGGGCGGGTGTTGGTTTCACCCCTGCAGCCTTGTTTACTTCTTTATATTTTGAAGGAAGTTTTGGCTGCAGGGAACAGAATACTTGACAAAAAGCAGTTTAAACAATAAAGGCTTCCAGTGACTTCACGCTGAAGTTCTGTGGGAGGAATAAAGCTCATCTTAAATCCATAAAGCAAGGGCTCCAAATAGCTGAAACAGTGTGGGAAATGCAGCCCTGGAGGACTCACAATTCCCATCGTCAAGACTTTCTGTAAGGCGGCAGTACACAAAGCAATGCAGTTTTGGCATAACTATAGACATACAGATCAATTCAATAAAACAGAGAGTCTAGAAATAAACCTCTCTCTCCATGTGAATATAGTCCATTGATTTTTAAAAAGAGGGTCTTACTATGTTCCCCAGGCTGGCCTCAAATTCCTCGGCTCAAGCAATCCTCCTGCCTCAGCCTCCCAAACAGCTGGGACTATAGGTGTACAGACTGCATCTGGCTCTGGTCCATTGATTTTTGACAGGGTGCCAATCAGATTCATTAGGAAAAGAATAATCTCTTCAACAAAGGGTACTAGGACCACTGTACATGAAAATTAATGATGTTTAACACTAACCTCACATCATGTACAAAAAGTAACTTGTGACCATTCATTATAATTATGACCATTAATCATGATTGTCAGCTTGAATGGAGTCAGACACATGCCTAGCATCCAGGTGTAGTGGTGCACATCTGTAATCCCAGTATTCTGGTAGGCTGAGGCAGGAGGATCTCAAGTTTAAGCCCAGTCTGGGCAATTTTAGTGACTTATAGAGACCCTGTCTCAAAAGATAAAAGAGGGCTGGGGATGTAGCTTAGTGTGAAGGTTCTGGGTTCAATCCCTAGCATGAGAAAGAGAGAAAGAGAGAGAGAAAGAAAGAGAGAGAGAGAGAAAAGGAGGGAAGGAAGGAGGGAGGGAAAGGAATTTTAAAAAAAGAAATCTTGTCTTAGTTACTTTTTTCTTTGCTGAGACAAAATACCTGACACCCATAAGTTAAAGGAGAAGAGGTTAATTTTGGCTCACAGTTTGTAGAGGTTTCAGTCCATAGTCAGCTGGCTCTAAGGCAGGGCGGCCATGGCAGAGGAGAAACAGTCCAGGCAGGCAGGCAGAAAGCAGAGCACCAAGCCTCCCTTTTACCCCATCCAGGCTATAAGACTCCTGGTTGGTGACATCCACACCCAGGGTGGGGCTTCCATTGTAACACCCAGAACTATGCTAAACCCATCCAGTTATCACACAGCCCTAATGGTGTACCACAAACCCTAGATCCAGCCACCTCCCACAAGCCCCACCAGGAAGACATGAGGCTTTCTGGGGACATCTAGATATAAGTCATAACATACCCATAGCAGACAGGTGAAACATACTTCTGCTTGTGTCTGGGTAGGCCGCAGGAGCGTAACCGTGGGAACCATACCTGGCTCTTAGGCTTTTCTTCCTAGACCAGTGAAGGCAAAGCTTTTAGGGACCAAGTGCCCAAACTGCAACCCCAAACCCACTTATTTATCACAAAGTGCCAACACTGAAATTAAACCTGAATACTGAGGTTTTAGTTTAGTTTTTTTTTTTTTGGTACCGGGAATCGAACTCGGGACCTTGCGCTTGCGAGGCAGGCGCCAGAACCACTGAGCTAAATCCCCAGCCCTGAGGTTTTAGTTAGAAAAAACAACTGTTATCTAATGCTTGGCTGCTGGGGTGTCTTGGCTCACATGTCAACAGAGAGGGCTCTGTGTGCCTGCTGTGATATGTGTGCCATAGGTTAGCCACCACTGTCCTCAACCTTTCCTCACAGTCGGGCTGCTCCTTGCAACTGAGTTGCTTCCAGCCGCCAGGAAGCAAGTGGCTCTACTCTAGCAAGATGTCCACTGGCCTTGGAACCAGTCAGTCATGGACTGAAACCATGAGCAAAAAATAAACCATTCCTCCTTTAAGGTGTATGCATTGCGTATTTGGTCAAGCAACAAAAAGCTGACTAATCATAACTCAAACTGTATCAATGCCTAAATGTGAGAGTGGAAACTATAAAATGCTTTGAAGTAAACACAAGGGTAAATCTTCACGACCTTGCATTTGGCAATGATAGCTGGAGAAAAGCACAAGCAGCAAAAGAAAAAAAATAGATAAAATATTTTTAAATAGACAAACTGAACCATCAAAATTAAAAACTTTTGTGCATCAGAGAACACTATTATTGTGGGGCATGGTGGCACACACCCGTGATTCCAGCACTCTGGGAGGCTGAGGCAGGAAGACCACAAGTTCAAACCCAGCCTGGGCAACTTAGGGACTCAGAGAAAGCCTGTCTCATGATTTAAAAAATTTTTTTAAAGGACTAGAGAAAGACAGGCATGGTGGCACATGCCTGTAATCCCAGCACTCTAGAGGCTAAAGTAGGAGGATCACCATGAGTTCGAGGCCAGCCTGGACTATGTAGTGAGACCCTGTCTCAAAAAAAAAAAAAAAACTATCAAGGAAGTGAAAGGCACTGCACAGAATAGAAGGAAATACTTACAAATTGTATATCTGATGTGGATCTCCTATACACAATGAGTAAGGAATTTTTACAACTCAAAAACAAAATGACAAACACTCAATTTAAAAAAATGGGCAAAGTATTTAAACAGACAAACAGACAGGCGCCTCCCTCAGCCAACTGTCCGACTGTCCATCTGTTCTTATTGGTGAAGTGAGGTCACAGGCAGACCCATAACCCAAACAAGACAAGAGGAACAGGGTTCCAGCGCTAGGCTTATCCCAGCTACACTTCATCTCCTGAGGCTGAGCAGAGAAGGCCTCCTCCTCCCTCCAAACAGCACTGCAGAGCAAAACCCAGACTCAGCCAGCTAGGAAGCAAAGGGGCACCACTGTGTGACAGGTGATGGTGCACACCACACGCAGCCTTCTCCTCTCCACCCACACCTCTCTCACAAAGTGATTCCGGAGGGGAGACCCTACCACTCCAAGTCTAAGTAAGGATGCAGAAAAACCCACAGCAATGGTTCCAGGATGGGCCCATCGCCCAGCTGCGCTAGTTAATAGGCATCCTTGGGCCACTTCTGTACTCTACCGGACAGGACGCAGTCACTGTCAGGGCTGCTACACCACCAGCAGGCCAATCTGAGGTCACTCTGGCAGTCACCTCTGCCCCCTCCAGTGCAGGCTCTGCCTCAAATGAAGCCAAGTGGCAGGGACACAGCATCTCAGGTAAGCTCATGTGTACCCTGGAACCAGCGATGCCAGTGTAGCTCAGGACTTTTTAGTCCAAGGCCCAATGCTTTCTCTTTTTCACTTGACTCAGTTTGCATTTGGCTCATACGATCTGCAACTGAAGAGTCCTAAATAACCCAGGAGACAAGCAGGGGCCAAGTCACCAACAGCAGGAATATGAAGCTAGTTAGTTGGGACTTTATCCTGCATTACCTGGGTGCCATAAAAGGATTAGAAGTAGGGGAAAGACAGGACCAGATACATGAGAGCTGCCCTTGGGAGGCTGAAGGCAGCTCCAACGCATGTTCCCCGTTCAGAGCAGGAGGAATTACCAGACTCCAATCCCACCACCATCAGCTTCATGAGAGAAAGCTCTAAATCAAAAGGATGTGATGAAAGCTGCTATCACTCCCTGGGAAATAAGCCAAACAGATACTGAAAGAAGGTATGGATTTATGATGCCCCAAAGAGCCACGAAGTGCAGGAAGAAATCCTATCTGAAGAGCTAAGACCACAGCCATGCACATGGTAGGAGGTGTCTTTTTCAGACACACATTATACTTATTGCTTCCAGAAAATTTTACTGGATTTCTCCCGAAGATGTACTTATTTAAAAAGCCTTATGTGAACCAGGAGGCCGAATGGCCTTTGCTCTTCCAGCTGGGTTGAAACTGGTGGGTTTTCTGTGCTCCTTCCTGACCTGGGACAGGCACCACTAGTCACCAAGCACCCTGGGTTGGCAGGAAGCAAACATGGTGTCCTTCTAGGACCCAGCTCTAGACAACAGGATGCAGGAAGGAACCCGGAAGTGAAGCCTCCTCCTACACAAAGGGGTGGGGTCTTCCTTAGGAAAAGAGAAATTGTCTTCCTTAGAGACTAAGGAAGAATCTCACGTCCACTCGATCAGTGAACCTGAGGACCAGAAGAAGAGAACACTTGAAGACATCCTTGAGGTTTGTCATCCGTCACTTTTCCGGGTGCTACAAGGGAAGATCCGAGGGAACCACAGTTTTAATCTCTGCTCCTTTTACAATGTAAGCTCCTTCTGAAAAAAACCTCCTAATTCAGTGTTTGCAAATATTAATGTGCATAAAGAATCTCCTATGGTGCTTGTATAAATACAGATTCCTGAGCCAGGCATGGTGGTGCATACCTGTAGTCCCAGCACTCAGGAGGCTGAGGCAGGCGGATCACTTCAGCCCAAGAGTTTGAGATCAACCTGGGCAACATAGCCAGACTCCATCTCAAAATTGAAAGAAAGAGTAATAATAAAAATAAATTTTTAAAAAGCTGGGTAAAAAAAAGAAGAAGAAGAAGCTGGGTGTGATGATCCGCACCTATAATTCCAGCTATTCAGGAGGCTGAGACAGGAGACTCACAAGTTCAAAAGCAGCCTGAGCAATCTAGTAAGAGACTGTCTCAAAATATAAATAAATAAATAAATAAATAAATAAATAAGGCTGGGGTATACAATGGCAGAATGCTTGCCTACTTGCCTAGCATGTGCAAGGCCCTGGGTTCAAGCTCCTGTACCACTAAAAACCAAAAAACACAGGGGCTGAGGGTGTAACTCAGTGGTAGAGTGCTTGCCTAGCATCTGGCATGCCCTTAGTGCTGCAAAAAAATTATACAGGGGCCAGGGATTTAGCTCAGTGGCACCGCACCTGCCTCGAAAGTGCAAGGTCCTGAGTTTGATCCCCAGTACCACAAAAACAAAACAAACAAAAATGTATACAGTATAAATATATATATATATTCACATACACACATAAATAAAAGTTTTTAAATAGCTAAATCAATACAGATTCCTAGAATCTTCCAGATTCTAATTTAGGAGAAAAGTATACTGAGCATGGTGGTACACATCTATAACCCCAGCACTTGGGAGGTTGAGGCAGGAGGATTACAGTGAGTTTGAGGCCGGCATGGGCCCCATAGTGAGTTCAAGGCCAGCCTGAAATACATAGTGAGACTCTGTCTCAAAAAAGAAAGAGGGCTGGGGATTTAGCTTAGTGGTTCGACCACCTGCCTCGAAAGCGCAAGGTCCTGAGTTCGAGCCCCCATACAAAAAAAAAAGAGATAAAACAAGGCTCTATTACCACTCCATAATACAAAGATTGATAACCTGGTTTTCAAAAGGAGCAAACAACTTCAATAAACATGACCAGGCAGGTGGTTCATGGCTGTAATCCCAGCGCTCAGGAGGCTGAGCCAGGAGGATCACCACGAGTTTGAGGCCAGCCTGGACTACATAGTGAGACCTTTTCTCAAAAAACCAAAACATTGGGCCAAGGATTTAGCTCAGTGGCGCTGCACTTGCCTTGCAAGTGCAAGGTCCTAAGTTCAATCCCTGGCACTGGAAAGAAAAAAAACCCCAAACTTGAATAAACTTATGTCTAAAGAAGACATGGCCCAAAACATATGATAAGATGCTCTATGTTGTCACTCATTATGGAAATGCAAAAGCAAACCATTCTGACACCTATGTTCACCCACTAGGATGGCTGCAATATAAAGATGGACAATATCAAGTGTTGACAAGGATACGGAGAAATTAGATCCCTCTTGTGCTGCTGGTGGGAACCCATGGTGTAGCAGCTGTGGAAAAAAATTTGGCAGTCCCTCATAAGTTGAACAGAATTATCATATCACTCAGCAATTCCACTCCAGGCAGAGACCCAAAAGAACTGAAAAAAGATGTTCAAACAAAAACTTGTACACAAATGTTCATAGCAGCTCTGTTCACAATACCCAAAAGGTAGATAGAACCCAATGGCCATCATTTTTAAATACTTGAAAATCTTAATTTCAGGTGACCCCTCAATCTTAGGCAAAGCAGGAGAGGTGGTTCCCCAATACCACCATTATCTTCATAAAATTGAAAAAAAAGAGAACAAGGCAGGAAAGGAGTGAATGCAGTGTCTGGAGAATCAGTCAGATTTTTGTTGTGGCAATGCTATGTAAGAAACAATCCAGAAACTCAGTCACTGACAACAGCAAACATTTATCTCTTGTTCAGAGGTCTGTGAGTCAACTGGGGCTCCACCAGGGCAGCTGACCTCCACCCAGCGCTCGACTGCTCTAGGTGTGCTCTAAGCTCCTGTTCCTGGCTGAGGAAGAGTCACTGTTGAACGCTGTGCTCTCCTCATGACTGATGCTTCAAGGGCAAGAGGCCAAACCACACCACCCAAATTTCCAGGGCCTCAGCAAAGACTTGGCATATTTCCTGCTAGCTCGAATTCCATTGCCCAAGGCAAGTCACATGGCCACGCCCAAAGGGTGTGTGTGTATGGGGGATATTTACTGCCCAGTGAGAGGCTCTGAAAAATCTGAAGGCAAGGGAGCTGGACATGTAATCTTATTACAGGCAGAGGTAGAATAATTGGTAAAAATAAGCCAGTAGACCACAGCTGCTGGGTAAAATACTCATCATTCTTGCTTTATGAGGCATTTGGGAGAAGGTCAAAAACTACTGACCTAATTGTCTAATGTCTGCTGCATTAGGACTTTTAAAAAAAAATTGAAAGTGATGTTTTCAAGCCTGATTATAGGGCTGGGGGTGTAGCTCAGTGGTAGAGCACTTGCTTACCATTCTTGAGGACCTGGGTTCAATTCTCATTACCACAAAACATAAAAATTAAAAGGGGGAAAAAAGTTTAAAAGGAACATCTCATTAAACTAAAAATCTCAGAGTACAAAAAACTTTAAAATGTAAAGATTGCCAGGCATGGTAGCTCGTGCCTATAATTCCAACACTCAGGAGACTGATGCAGGAGGATCTCAGAGAGTTTGAGGCCAACTTGGGCTACCTAGTATATTCAAGATCACCCTGAACTACATAGTGAAACCCTGTCTCAAAAAAAAAAGTAAAATGTAAAGATTACCATAATCCTACCATTCAGAGTTAATAACTAGTGTTTATTCCCATACAATTTCTTACATATACAATCACATTAATTCCCTTTTTTTTTTTTTTTTGGTACCGGGGATGGAACTCGGGACCTTGCGCTTGCAAGGAAGGCAGTGGCACCACTGACCTAAATCCCTGCCCTCCTTTTTTTTTTTTTTGAGACAAGATCACACTATATAGCCCAGGCTGGCCTCACACTTGTGGTAATCCTCCTGCCTCAGCCTACTGAGTGCTGGGATTACAGGTGTGCACCAACATGCCTGGTCCACATTAATTCAATTTTAACATAAAAGTTACCATATATATATATATGTATAATTTGTATATTTATTATATAATATACATATAACTTTGCAACCCTTATCAGTTTCATTAATCCTTTTAATATAGAGATCATTATTTTTAATGTTTGTATTAATTCTATGATACTTGCTACATTTTGAATCTGTTCTTAAGCTTTTTTTAACCAACAATTCTGACATAATAGATTTATTTTCCTTTCTCATGTTTACTTCCTAATCTGTATAAATATGTAAATTTTTGGTTCAACCAAGTCATGGTTATATAAATTTGTGGATTTTCACACCTAATACTTTTCATAAATGCTTTTTCACATTGTTACAATCTACTCCTTTTTTGTGTTGCCTAACAACATCATTTAATTGGCCAGTTTCTATTTTTGGACATTTTGGTTATTTCTTGTGTTTTTACTGTTATTTTCATCCATTCATTACAGAAATTCTGATGACATTCTACTGGCTGAGATTTTTCTCCTTTTCTACTGTTTGTTCCTCCTCATCAAGTGGAGGAGGAAAGGCCATCAGCATTTTTGATGCAGTCTTTCTGTGTAGTTCAGGCTGGCCTCAAACTTACAGCGATCCTCCTGCCTCAGCCTCCCAAGTCCTGGGATTACATATGTGCATTGCCATACCTGGCTTCCTATACAGTACTTCATAGCCATCCCTGAGTAGAAATGGCTTCTGGACCTTCCTTTACTACTCACTGAGTTGACACACTTCATTTTGTAAGACCAAGGTGCAGGGCCAAGGTCATTTGGTGACACCTACATGATCTAAGACCCAGCACTGGAGGCAAATGTGGAGAGTGGAGACAAAACAAGATCTAAACTGTATAGAGCTAGAAGGTCATCTGTGGGAAACAGCTATGTGGAAAAAGCTGATCTGTAAGGAGATAGTAAGGCCAAGAGCTTAAAAAGAGGCAGATAGCAAGGATGAAAGAATGTTCTGGTGGCACTCAAGTCCTGGGTTCAATTATTCTCAAACTCAGCTGTAGTCCTGCCCTTTGCACCATTGGCCATTCAGCCCTCCCTTGAATTCCCTGAACCAGTAAATCTCTCGTTCTGTTTGAGCTCATTCAAGTTTCCATATTTGAAACAATGGAAGAACCCTGAAGTGCAGCCCCTGAGCAGGCTAACACCACAGGTCCTGGACCAATGTTGAAGTCATAAAGATGGTCCAGAAGTGGGCCTGCACCAGGCCTTGTAACATTGTAATACCAGCACTCTGGGAGGCTGAGGCAGGACGATCACAAGTTTGAGCCCAGCCTGGGCAACATAGTGACTTAGTGAGTGAGACCCTGTCTCAAAATAAAAAATAAGGGGCCGGGGATTTAGCTCAGTGGTTTCGCCGCCTGCTGCACAAGCACAAGGACCCGAGTTCGATCTCCAGTACCAAAAAATTAAATTAAATTAAAAAATAAAAGGGTCAGGGATTTTGCTCAGTGTCACTGCACCTGCCTTGCAAGCACAAGGTCCTGAGTTTGATCCCCAGTACCACAAAAAAAAAAAAAAAAGAGAGAGAGATGGGGATGTAGCTCAGTGTGAAGGCCCTGGGTTCAAACCCCAATACTGAAAAAAAGAACAGAAAAGGAAAAAAAGGACCCAACTTCTAGGACTGGAATATACAAACCAATGTTATGGATACTACAGCACAGTGTGATAACTCTCCTAACAAAGGTGTCCCAGTTGAGGCAGGGGCCAAGAGAAGGTAGACTTTTGACAACATGCACAAATTGAATAAAATTTCACCTAGGAGTGACAGTCGCTAAGGTTTTTTTTGCTTCTTCAGTACTGAGGATTGAACCCCAGGCCTTGTGCATGCTAGGCAAACACTCTACCATTGAGCTACATCCCCAGACCTTTTTAATTTGACACAGAGTTTCACTAACTTTTAGTCCATCCTGGCCTGGAATTTGCCATCCTCCTGCCTCAGCCTCCCCAGTAACTGGAACTACCACTGTATCCAGCTATCCAGTTTGTTAAGTTTTATGTTGTTGTTTTGGTGCTGAGGATAAAATTCTGTGTTATGGCATGTATCTAGATGTTCCCCTGAAAGCCTCATGGACTCAACAGGTGGGGCTTAAAGGTGGTTGGATCTAGGGTGTGTGATACTGGAATTAGGGGTGTGTGACAACTAAATGAGTTTAGCATAGTTCTGGGTGTGGATAATGGGAGACCCACCCTGAATGTGGGTGGCACCAATCAATAGGTTTACAGCCTGGGTAGGATAGAATATAAAAGGAAAGAGGGAAGGTAGGCTGTTGCCGCTTACTGCTTTGCTGCCTCCTGCCTCCTTTGCCATGGACTGTTTCTCCTCTACAATGCTCCTCTACCACACCACTCTGCCTTGGAGTCACCCGATTATGAACTGAAACTTCTACAAACTGTAAGCCAAAATAAACCTTTTCTTCTTCAATTTGGGCTGCAGTTGTTAATCACTGGATCCCAAGCAATTTATTCCCATCTCTCCCAACTCCAGGTTGTCCTGCCCCTGTTCAGAGCCACAGGTGTCACCAGGAAGAGCCTGAGTGCGGCAGGCAGATAGAATCACATCTGTGATTTGCTCATTGTTTGGTTTGGTTTCTTAATATCTATAATAGAGCTAACAGTACCTACTCTTTTTTTTTTTTTT
>NW_004624767.1:22431224-22450445 GCF_000247695.1 Heterocephalus glaber | reverse complement strand
AAAAAAATAATAATAAAATAAAAAAATAAAGGATAACACAGCTCTGACAAAGATCCTATTCCCTAACAAAGGAAAGCAAGAGAAGTTAAGAGAAAAGGCTGCAGTTTGAGAAATGGAAAGAAACACAGGTCAGCAGAGGCTTTTAATGAGTAATAGGCTTAGGGCCCAGGTTTGTTCTGTGTCCCTAAGGTGGCCACTGCAACACAGAGTGGAGCAGAACTACAAGACCTGGTACATGGCATAGCACTGCCATTAAGTAGGAATTAGTCAAACAGGCTCGGTATGCACAGAGGCAGGAGGTAACCAAGGAAACAGCTGGCAAAAGAAGGGAGGACTCACCTTGGAGCCCGCTTTCTAGACTAGATCCACCTTGGAAGTTAAATGTAAGGCGAGGACCAGGATACAATAGGAGAAAATAACTAGGTAACTTAGCTTGTACACAGTAAGTTTTCAGGATGAGCCCAGTGGTCTTCAGTAACCCTTGGCTGATCCCAGCCCCAATTACCGTCACATCAACTATGCTGATTTGACCCGCATTGGCTCTGGATGCCATGACACTTTTTCCAAGATCAAAAGGTCAAAAACTCCACTGACCTCCAGAGGAGCCAAGCCAAGCCACTCTGAGTCAAATGTCAGGTCAACCCCTCAATCCCAACCCAAATCCTAGTGCACAAAACCTTTAGCTCCAAGTCCCCTCAGGGCCCTGAGCTCTCTGCTCACTGGGCAGATCCCACTCTGGAGTGTACTTTCAATTTCAAATAAATCTTTGAAGCTGGGTGTGATGGCACATGCCTGTAATCCCAGCACCCAGGAGGCTGAGGCAGGAGGATCACTGCGAGTACAAGGCCAGCCTGAACTGCATAGTAAGACTCTGTCTAAAAAAAAAACAAAAACTTTGATCCTGCTCTTACTTGTGGGTATTTTGTTTTGGTGTTTTGAGACAAGGGCTTGCTATGTAGTCCAAGGTGCCCTTAAACTTACTATGTAGTCCAGGCTGCCCTCAAACTGGCAGCAATCTTCCTGACTCAGCCTCTCCAATGCTGAGATTACAAGCAACAAGCATGCACCATCACATCCAGCTGAAAGTAAAAATTTTTCTCTTAAAAAAATATACAGTAGCTGGACATAGTGCTAATGCCCATAATCCCAGCTAGGTGGGAGGCTGAGGCAAGAGAATTAAAAGTTCCAGGCCAACTCCCCATGATGAATGTATTAATTACGTATTGCAAAAGTGCCAAATTCTTTTTAAGTGTTCAGGGTGTGGATTGGCTTTCTCAGCTTGTGTGAAGCCCTGGTTTCAATCCCCAGTACCGAAGTGAAGAAAAAAAGTACTGTTATCCCCTATAGACTAGTTCACACCTCCTCTCTTGTTCCTTCTTCACCTATCCTTCCAGGTTATTCTAAATTAGTGTCTGGTCCACGTACCGTGGTCTAGGTTGGAGCCTCAGTGTCAGCCATTTTGGGTTTTCTCAGCACAAGTCTCTCCTGCAGGTTTTCTGTGTCAGAGGTAAGGCATCATGCCTGATGCCGCAGTGTCACAGTACCTGGACTCTGGTCTTAGGGTTCTCAAAGGATTGCTGTGTGTCCTTGGGTAGGGTCACACAATCTCTGGACTCACGTTTAAAAAACAGAAATTACAGTCAGCTTTGGTGGTGCGCACTATAATCCCAGCACTCTGGGAGGCTGAGACCAGAGTATCACAAGTTCCAGCCCAGCCTGGGCAATTTAGGGAGACCCTGTCTCAAACCTTTTTTAAAAAGGGGGGTTGTGTCTGGAGATGTAGTTTAGTGTGAAGATCCTGAGTTCAACCTCCAGTACCAAAAACCAAACCAAACCATACATGGAAATCATAAGCATCCAGGCGGTTTACATACACCCACACTCCACGAGGTTCCTCTTCAGTCTCTTGTCCAGACAGGTCTCAAACGGGTTTTGAAAGGAGATGAGCTCGTTTAAGGACACACAACATGACCAAGAAAACAGAACTGGCAAATTGGAAAGAAATTAGCTTCCACTCTTCCAAGCCGCAGCCCGTCCAGTCTTACACCATTCTTTTGTCGTCCAGGCACCAAGATGGCTTGTGCATGCAAAGGCAAAGGCGACCCCGATCAAAAACCTGGGACACCTGCAGAGTCCTCACCAACAAAAATCCCTAGCTACACGATGTACAGCGGACCCCTGCGCTACCCTACTCTCAGAGAGCTCTGCCCGGCAGGGATTTTAACCGATCCTCGTGCCAGGGCGGGGCCACACGTGATTGGCCGCGGGGGCCAGGGGCGGGACCAGGCAGCGGGCGCCTACGCGGGGCCTCCATAAAAAGGAGCCGTTGGGGCCAGGGTCCCGGATTGAGCCCTCCCCGCCCGGGGTCGCAGCGCTTGCAGGCCTGTTGCAGGCCGGGCGGGCAGTGGGCTGTGAGGGGTGGCCTGAGAGCCTGGCGCAGTCCTGGGCGAAGGCGGTGGCCAGCAGCGCGCTGAGGCCTGCGCGCCGGTCCTCTGGCGTCCGGTCACTGCGAGCGCCCCCGGCCACACCATGGCCCTGAGGGCCAAGGGCGCCGCGCTCGACTGCTTCGAGGTGACGCTCAAGTGCGAGGAAGGCGAGGATGATGATGAGGCCGTGGTGGTGGCAGTCATCCCGCGACCAGAGCCGATGCTCAGAGGTGAGGATGGGAGGGGACCTGCTTCCGCCTCGCGGCGGGGGCCTCGGCCTGTCCCTCTCTAGCCGGCTGCGGTGCCCCCTCCCCCTCCGGCGGGAGGGCCCGGCTCCGCTCGCCCGCCGCCGCCCCCTCCTGCGCTGGTCCGGGGCTCGGCGCACTCTTGCCCCTCCCCCTCCGGTTTTGGAATCTCCGGCCTCTCGGAATCCCCCTCCCTCGCTTACCCCCGCCGAACGTCTGGAGACTTCCATCCACGCCCCGCGCGCTCCGGATCTTCCGGTGCCAGAGCGACCCCTCGCCCGGGCCCAGCTCTTGAGGCCGGATCCCCGAGGAGCTGAGTGTCCGTGGCCGCCGCCTCCTCGCGCAGCCCGGCTATGCCCTAAGCCGAGGGGCGGCGAGGCCTTTAGGCCCGAGGCTGGGCGCGGCAGCCGGGTGTCTCCAGTGATCCTGAGGGTGGAGGCAGGCGCCCTTGCCGCCCTCTGAGAGGTGAATTTTGAGAGCTCCTCAATTGTAAGGCTTTCTTGCCTCTACCTCAGGCCTCGTGCTTTCGTAAGCCACAGGTGTGAAGGTTCTAGAGCTGCACGATG
Source organism: Heterocephalus glaber (assembly GCF_000247695.1). The sequence continues at coordinate 22,447,208 of NW_004624767.1, read as the reverse complement.
AATGCAAGTGTATACAGCATCCAGTTTGGGAAAAGCAGTGCTTACTGGGGAGGGGAGACCTAAGCCACCAAAAGAAGCTTAGCTATGGGAGGGGATTTGAGAAGCAGTCTGGGACTCGCTCTCCCCTTCCCCTCCCCTTGTCCCCTCCCCCTTCTTTGATTTCTTTAGTCCTTAGGAGCTTGCAAACCTTAAAAAAACAAAGAGCTACCTTTGTGGAAGACTTGCTATTCATGAAAATGCAAATAATATCGTCATTCTCCTATGTCCCCTTCCCTCAGGGAGGATAGCACCCGAAAGAGGTTGAGAGCCAGCCAGCCATTCATTGTACTTTGTTGGAATATAAGAATGTCCTGGACTGCATAATCCTTTTTGGAGTCAGGAAGAGTGTAGGATTAGTGAGGGAAATAAAGGCTGCATCCCTCAGAGCATTCATCGAGACACGCATTATTTTCCTTGGTGTTCTCACATTTATGGAGTGCTCTCTCTGCTACTGTCAAAGGCTGTCTCAGTTAATCCACTCAACATCCCTACAAGGGAAGGGGTCCACATCCCTTCTCTTGGGGAGGAAATAGAAGTCTAGAAAGGTTCTTCATTCAACTAGTGTTTATTGTTATTGGCCACTTACTGTATGCCAGGCACTGTCTTAGGCTGAGGATGGTGACAGTGGTAAACGAAGCAGAAGCCCTGCCCTTGTCAAATATATGTGTCCCAATCGACGACAAGACAAGTAAATGAGTTTCGTACGTCAGATAAGCGTTTCAGAGAATACTAAAGCAAGATAAGGAGAAAGGAGGGCTGTTTAGGAAAGGCTTCTCTACTGTGGATTTTGAGCTCAGACTTGAAGGGAATGAGGGAACTAGCTGTGGCAATAGCTAGAGGAAGAGCGTTACAGATGGAGTATCAAGTGCAAAAGTCCTGAGGCACAAGCTTCTGGGACAATTTGGGGTATGAGAGAAAGAGGGCAAATTTGCAGTTTTTGGTCTGAACAAGTGCAAGGAAAGTCTTCCTGTTTATTGAGATTGAGAAGGCTAAAGTGTAGGCTTATTTATGGCAGGTTGGGAGTTAAGGTTTGAATAAGTGTGATTTTGGTTAAATTTGAGATGCCTATTATAGGTTCAAGTAGAAAGACCAGCTAAGCAGTTGGATACATTAGTCTAGGTTTTATGAGAGTACTACTGCAGGTGTGATTATGGGAGTTGTCTGTCAGCAGGCCGTCAGTGAGATGAAACAGCAGAGGCAGAGAGTCAACAAAGAAGGGTTCTAAGGACTGAGTCCTAAATACTCTGGTGTTTACAGGTTGGAGATTGAATCAGTTCCCTCTTTACACAGCATTCACTGCCACTGCCCACCAAGTACTATCCTTGATGCTAGAGATTTAGGTGCAAGGCATCAAAAATCTTGTGCTGTTGCACTAGTAGTGTAATTCCGTGGTATACCAGTTGTCTAGCCTGCACACAGCCCTGGGTTCAATCAAAGAAGAAAGAAAAATTACATGCTGTCACGAAATGTGTGATGTGGAGAGGGCACAGCGCCCAAGGAAGTTACAAAGGTTTTCCTGTGGAGAAAACTGCAAAAGTGGGAATGAGGTGCTCAGGTCAAGGAGATGGCATCCTCCTGCAGGGTGGAAAGAAGGTGGTTCTTCAGTAGTGACCTGGAGGAAGCAAGGAAGCCATGCAAGTGTCTGAGAAGGCATGGTGAGAGAGGCAGAAATCACACAGATGACTGAGAAAGAGCCTCAAAAATAAGGAAAGGCTGGAATGTAGCTCAGTGGAAGAGCACTTGCCTAGAGTGTGTGAGGTCCTGGCTTCCAGCCTCACCTCTGCAAAGGAAAAAGAATGAACCAAGGAAAGGTAGGTACTTTGGATTCCAAATGATGAAAATCAAGACAAAGTGATGAAATTGAACTGCCCACAGAGTTTAACATTGGTGACTTTCAGGAGAGCGGAGGGGTGAGGAAGAAAGCCCACTGTGGCTGAGAGATGAGGGTCCAGGGTCATAGGGGAGACAGGTAAATCCTAGCTGGAACACAGATCATCTGGCTTCAAGCCAAGGCTCAGGTCCGTTCCACATGCCACCACTTCTACACTTCCCCCCATGTTAGGATGTCCTGTGTTTATATTTTGTCCTACTCTCTCTGGGTGGTAAGAGAGGTACTGGCATGAGGGGTCACAGGCACTTCACTAAAGCTCTGAACTGCCAGGCTGACACAAGTCTGACCCTTGCCAAGCTGAAAGGGGTTTCTGTCCTGTCTGAGTTCCTAATGCACATACACAGAGAGGAAAGATACACAACCCCACTGCAAAAAGACCATCACTGCAAATGCTCTGGGAACATCATGGAAGGAGAACTAGTGCAGTTAAGTGCTAGGTCCTGTGGGGACAATAAGATGGTCAAGTTTGGCCAGGAGTGGTGGTACATGCCTATAATCTCAGTACTGAAGAACCTGAGGCAGGAGGATCACCATGAGTTTGTGGCCAGGATGGGCTACGTAGTAAGTTCAAGGCCAGCCTGGAGTACATAGCAAGACACTGTCTTGGGGGGGGGGGGAAGCCTAGAAGTCATATATAGGTGTGGTCAGCAGCGGGTGGAGGAGGCTGTTTCCAGAAGCCTCATGGGGATGACCACCTGTTAGAGAAGTCTGGGCAGGTGTGCAGAGGCCAGAGAGCTTGGAACACAGTCTCATGGGAAATGTGAAGTCCTAACACCCAGGACTTGAGAAATTATAGAGGCAAGAGTAAGAGTGCTCATAAGCACACAGGCACGCACAACGTGGCTCATGCTCCTAGAGTCCTTCTAAGTGCCACTAGCATGGGTGTCCTTAACAGTACCCTCTCCCTTGTTCTGCAGTGACCCAACAGGAAAAGACCCCCCTGCCTCGGCCCAGCCTACTGGAGGCAGGTGGTGATGGCTGTGAGGAGCCCAAACAGCAGATGTCTTGGGAGCAGGAGTTCCTGGTGGGGAACAGTCCAGGAGGCAGTGGGCGCGCGCTGTGCATGGTGTGTGGGGCCGAGATCCGGTCCCCCTCAGCAGACACCGCTCGCACACACATCCTGGAGCAGCATCCCCACACCCTGGACCTGAGCCCCTCAGAGAAGAGCAACATCTTGGAGGCTTGGAGTGAGGGGGTGGCCCTTTTGCAAGATATCCATGCTGAACAACCATCTCCACCAGCCTCAGGTAGTAGAGTGGGAACAGGGGCTGGCAGAGGGAGAAACAGGGCTGGTGGGAACCCTGGCAGCTCAGCAGCCTTTTGCCCTCTCAGAGTCAGGCCGTGATGTTGAGCCAGACCCCAGCTCCAACCCAGATCCTGCAGGGACACCAGCAGAGATCGTGGTTCTCCTGGACTCCGAGGATAACCCATCCCTTCCTAAAAGGATCCGGCCCAGGGGACTCCGCCCTCTTGAGCTTCCTGGTCAGTCAAGGAAGGTGGGGAAGGGTGGGCGGGAGTGGGGACAGTTTGAAGCACAGGCTCTGTTCTGGGTTGCTGCTGGGAGAGTATCCTTGGGAACCCAGTGGTGGCCTCTTAAAGATGTAAGGTTTCTTTGTAGCTCCCCCTGCCCCAGAGCCAGGAAATAAGAAGCCCCGTGGCCAGAGATGGAAAGAGCCCCTTGGGGAAGAGCCTGTCAGAAAGAAGAGAGGCAGGCCTATGACTAAAAATCTGGACCCTGATCCTGATCCTGACCCTGACCCAGGTGAGGAGTGGTCCAGGAGGGGGACATAGGCTCTGGTCACAGCACTGGAGCAGGAAGTCCAGGTCATCGAGGATGGAGTGGGCCATGCTGAAGGCATCTGCAGCTCTCCTGAGGCTTGGAGCTCAGGTCTTTGGGTTCTAGCCTCCTTCACTCACAGTTCCTTCCTGTCCTTTCCAGAACCCCCGTCCCCTGACTCACCCACAGAGACGTTTGCAGCACCAGCTGAGGTCCGACACTTCACCGATGGCAGCTTCCCCCCTGGCTTCGTTCTCCAGCTCTTCTCTCATACCCAGCTCAGGGCTGCAGACAGCAAGGACTTGCCTCAAGAGGGCAAAGCAGCAGCAGCAGGCCAGGCCCAGACAGAAAGCTCCTCTCCAGGTGAGCCTTCCCCAGAGGGAAAAGCAAGCAAGAGGTCAGCCTGGCAGCATTCCTGGCTTTGGGCCTCCCAAGGGTGCACTGCAGCAGACCCCAGGGTGCTGGTGATTGGTGCTCAGGTCCAGGGACACAGGCTAAGGGTAAGGAATTAGGATGGGGGAGGCTGGCCAAAGACCTAAGTTTTTCTGAATGCCCTTTGGAGATTCTTGGAGTTGGTTGTTACAGTTAGTAGGCCATTGTCCCGACATCCAACTCTACAGATAGATTGGTTCTAGCTAGACCCTGAGAAGTACCCACCTTTCCCTGGTGGAGTAGGGACCTAAATAGGGGTGCTCAGCAATTCAGACAGGTGTCAGGAGAATAAACAGGTGATGAGCAGTGAACAGACACCTGCGTGGGGACCACAGCTCAGTAAATTGCTAATAATGGCAGCAGGTGAGCAAGTGCTTGTGTCTATATCATGTTCCATTGATTGTTAAGAAACTCATATGCAGCCAGGTATGGCAGTGCATGCCTGTAATCCCAGCACTCTGGGAGGCTGAAGCAGGAGGATCACGAGTTAAAGCCCAGCCTGGGCAATTTAGTGAGACTCGGTCTCAGGAGTGAAAAAGGGCTTGGGATGGGGATGTAGCTCAGAGCAAAGGAACTAGGTTCAAACCCCAGTGCCACAAAAAAGAGAGAGAGAGTGAGAGAGCTATATGCAATTTATTTGGTTCTTACAAAAATACCTTAATAGTAAAAGGGCAGGTGTCCATCTTCTTTCCCAGAAGGAGAAATTGAGTCTCCAAGACATAATTCCTTCTCATGTTCTTTGTACAAGTTTTTTATTTGTGGCTATAACAGATTGCTATGAATTTAGTGGTGTATTCTTTTTTTTTTTTTTTGGTACCAGAGGATCGAACTCAGGTCCTTGTGCTTGCGCAGCAGGCGGCAAAACCACTGAGCTAGTGGTGTATTCTTTAATGGTTATAGAGGTGAATGGTCCAAAATGCATCTCTCCAAGCTAAACTCAGTGTATTGGCAGGGCTGTGTTCTTTTGTGGAAGCTCTCGGGGAAAATCTGTTTTCTCACCTTGCCTGGCTTATAGAAGCCACCCACATCCCTTGGCTGTAACCTCCTAACATGCTCAAGGCCTCTTCCCTGTTTGTTTGGGGTTTTTTTTGGGGGGGGGGTGTTACCAGGGGTCAAACTCAGGACCTTGCCCTTGCAAGGCGGACGGCGGCACCACTGAGCTAAATTCCTGGGCTTCCTCTTCCCTATTTTAAAGATCCTTGTGGTTATACAGGGCTCACCCTAGAAATATTTTTCTTTCTTTTTTTCTGAGGTGCTGGGGATTAAACCCAGGGCCTCACTATGCTAGGCAAGCAATTCTACCACTGACTCCATGTCCAACTATTAACTCTGTATTCTTTGTCAGCAGATTAGCAACCTTAATTCTTTTTTTTTTGGTACCGGGGATCAAACTCAGGTCCTTGTGCTTGTGCAGCAGGTGGCGAGACCACTGAGCTAAATCCCCAGCCCTGAGCAACCTTAATTCTATCTGCAGCCTTCATTCCCCCTTGCCATGGAATAAAACATTGCCAGGTTCTGGGGATTTAGCCTTCTGAATGGACATCTCTGAGGGTCATCTTTCTGTACCCACAATCATGTACCCACAGAATTAAGGAGAGTGGAATGCATTCCAGAGACTGAGCCTGCTTCCTCTCCTCTCCTGTCTTTGCCAAGCACAGCTTGCAGCACTTGGGGCTCAGGAAATACTTACTGAAGGAGGGGATGGCCGCCCAGGGAGTGCCCGTGTCTGTGTCCCAGCTTGTTGGAAATGTGCGTGTGGAATAAGAGCCTAGTGAGGTGGCTGATGAGGTGGCTGGAGGCTCCCCAGCATAGGGCTCTCCAAAAGGAGGTGAGCATTTTGCGTGTTACCTACTCCTACAGACCCACTCATCAGCAGTGCTCACTCTTAATGGTTTGATTTGTTCCCTTTAGCCTTTTCACAGAACTCTGTGCATGTGTGTGCAACGTGTACACATGTGTCCCTTTATTTACCGTAATGGGGCACCCTTTTCTCCTCTCAAGACAGGCCTCACCCCCTCTTGTATATCAGTTTGTGTGTCTCTGTGTGAGTTGCATTCCTGCATTGCCTCCCTGAGCTGCTGCAGAGTCCCCTTGCTCTCCTGGGTCCTCCATGTCGCTGGCCTTGCCACTGTTTGATAGGTCTTCCAATTTCATATGTGAAGGGAGCCTTTGTTTTGAGTCCTGGAGTACCCAGAGCCCACCTATTTGGGGTAGTGAGTTCAGGAGAAGAGAATCCCTTAGGTCTTAGGTTTATTTGGGGTGAGTGGACAAAAAGGTAATGAAGGAGATGACAGCATGGTCCCAGTGGTGGCAGGGTTTTTGGAGGTTGGAGATGGCCAGGGAACCACAGAGGACACTAATGCAGCAACAGATGTCCCTGGAGCCCACCCCTGAGGGAAGCATTCTGGGAAACAACATGAATAAGGCAGCCTTTGCCCCCAAGAAACTTTATCTTTTCGGGGGCCTCATGGGGGTTCCAGGCTGGGAAGCTAAGGCAGGAGGATTGTAAATTCAAGCCTTACCTGGACAAATTAGTGAAACCCTGTCTCAAAATAAATGAAATGGCCTGGGGATATAGTTCAGAGTGAAGGCTCTGGGTTCAATCCCCAATACCACCAATAAACAAATAGCAACCACACGTCAATCTAGGAGCTGGGAAAGGTCACTTTGCTGAGGTTAGCTGAGCTGGTGGGTGTGAATGTGTGACAGTGAAGCAGTCTGGGAAAGCTTTCTGGAATGTTCCAGGGACTTTGTAAGGTGAGCTTGGGCCAGGAGAGGAAGACTGGAAGGACTCACAGGTCAAGGGAAAAAAGAGGCTCTTTGGCTAGTGTTTGGTTTGGGTGGGACCTGGAGATCCAGTTAGTATGCCTTGGCCAGACACAGGATGTTCCCAGGCTGGACCTGGGAGCAAGTGTAGCGAGAGAGCACCTGTGCATGTGAGTGTGAGCCTCGCACACACTCTCCTTTTGTTTACCACTGGATCCTCAGTACCTAGAATAGTACCAGGCACAAAGAAAGCCCACCGAAAGTTCATAGAAAAGTTGGGCAAGTGATTGATGGTTACCTTGGCTTGTCATTCAGGTAGTGACAAGTCCAGAATCCCTGCTCAGAGATGGCCTAGGAAAGGACCAAAGGAAATGGGCTCTGCCCAGCAGGAGCAGCCCTGGAATGTGTGTGAGGACAGATGCATGACTGCAGGAGAGTGGCAGTGAGGCTGGGAAGCAGAGGAGATTTAGGTGGGACAGGAAGGAAGGTGGGGCCATTCACAGCCTCCTTGCCAGAGGGACTCAGTTTGTCCAAAGTTGTCCTGGGGATGGTATGTCATCCCAGCTTGCTATTTTGTGGTCCTGGTGCTCTGATCTCTACTACATCTCAGGCCTCACACCCTTGACTTCCTTACCTGATCAACTCACACCTCCTGCCCTCCTTGGCACTTAACCAACCGGGGCCTGGAGAAGCCAGCCCCTTGCTTATTTGAGCCCATGTACCAAACCTCCCTAATACGCTGTCTCATGAAAGTAAAATACTCTGTAAAGTACTAAAGTTTCCATTTTGCAGAAGAGGAAACAGTTGGTATGCAGTGACCCACCTCCAACCAGGTTCCACTCCTCGTTGTGCTATGAACTTATCAGTGGATTAGTCCATTGCAGAGTATGATGCCCCTGTGATCCAGTCACCTTCCAACAGTCTTATCTGGGAGACATTTAAGATCTGACCTATAACGGGGTGTAGTCAGCCCTTACTCTGCCAGCCTGGGCCTCTCCCCTTGGTTCTAGCCTCTGATGAAATCCCAGTCTCCTCCATACCTACCCCCTGTCATGCCTCTCCTTTCTCACACAACTCACAACTCCATCCTTTGCTTGTTCTGGCCAAACCTTCAGAATCATCCTCTTCTAACTCTTCATCCCCACAGTAGTCCATCCACAGATTCTCCAAAATAAGTTCAGAGTTCACCCTCTTGTCACCACTTCCCTTGCTACCACTCTGACTACTTCCTACATCTACCTTCCAAGGGGTCTCAATTTTGCCCACTGTGCTGTGCTGTCATGCAGCCACCAGTGTCCCTGCTGAAAACAGGTCACATCCACTCGCTCCTCTGCTCAGAGCCCTCCAAGTTCCTCCTGTCACACTTCAGATAAGAGTTGGAGTCCTTCTGGGGATCAGGGATCTTCCCCTCAAGATCCCTGACCTCTCACCACACACCCCTGCTCTGCACAGGCAGCGCCAGCCTTGCTGTTCCTACAGTGGCTGGCAGTGTGCCCAGGCACATTTGCTGTTCCTCTAACTGAGATGCTGTTCCCTACTTGCTTCTTCAACAACTCCTCACTTCCCCTGCATCTCTGCCCACTGTGAGCTTGCTCTTTCTTACCAGAGCTTTTCCCTGGTGTGCTTTGTTTTTTGTTTTTTGGGGGTTTTTTGGTACCAGGGATCAAATTCGGGACCTTGTGCTTGCGAGGCAGACATCGGAACCACTGAGCTAAATCCCTGGCCCCCCTGGTGTGTTTTCTGACATTGAATCTGGCCATATAGAGCATACTACCTCTTATGTTTGGTTGTGGGTTTTTTGTTTTGTTTTGTTTTGTTTTTCTGTTCTTTATTTTTAGTACCAGGGATTGAGTTTAGGACCTTGTGCTTGCGAGGCAGGCATGATGTCACTGAGCTAAATCCCTGGCCCAGTTTGGTTGTGTTTTTATTGGCTCTCACAACTGAGATGAAAACTCCAAGGCAACACACTCAGCCCCACTCTATCTGTATCTATCTCTGGCATTGTGGAAAGCATTGGGTATACCATAGTTGTCGATAAACCGTTTGTTGAATTCATGAATAGATTGAGTAGAATTTAATCTTCCCTCAAGGAGTTATAGTTTATCAGACAGTCAAACCACCTCAGCTGAACAGAACACATATGTTGCTAAGTCATACAGCCTAGTGGTGGCCTTTAAGTCATCTTAAACTCCAGCAAACTGTACAGCAAAGTGGTACCCATCTTCTCTGCCACCAATTTTTTTTTTTTTTTTTGGTACCAGGGATTGAACTTGGGTCCTTGCGCTTGCGGGGCAGGCAGCAAAACCACTGAGCTAAATCCCCAGCTCTGCCACCTTTTAAATAATTTTGTCTCTTAAAAATGAAAAGGCAGGCCGGGGATTTAGCTCAGTGGTTTCGCCGCCTGCTGCACAAGCGCAAGGGACCCGAATTTGATCCCCAGTACCACAAAAAAAAAACAAAAAACAAAAACTAGAAAAGGCAATTGGGTTCTCTCACATAGTTGACCCACTCTCACCCCATACGGTGCACTTCTTTTGCTACTTTTATTTTGGCCCAAACTCACTCTGCAGAGCCTGTTTAATAAAACTTTGCTACCGTGAGAAAAACAAAAAATAAATGAAAACTTTAAAAAATGAAGAATCCTTTCAATACAGACAATATTTGCCTTCAGCATTTTCTCCCTTTGCTTTGTAATGCAATGTGACTTTAGCATGGGCCCATGTCAGAGGGGACAAGGTTGTCCAGTGGCCCTGAGTACCTTTCCTTGTCTTGCAGTCCACCTTGTCATGCTGAGCACCTTTCCCATACTGCTAAGATGGACACCTGATCCTTGGGATATAGGTAGTGACTCTTCAGGTGATAGCCTGGTGAGAGTCACAGAGTAGAGCTGTGGTGCTAACCCAGGGCTCCATTCAGCACTTTGCTCTGCTCTGCAAATTCCCTCCTGTGCTCTGTGGTGGCAAAGCTATGTCTTAGTCTGCTTCATACAGGCAGAGCCCCTTAGGCTGGGCTGCCCAGTGAATTATGTGTGAAATGGAGCTGCTGAGGGTAAGATCTGGGTAGAGGTGGCTGCAGCACTCTGTGTCCCCATCCTAAGACTAGGGGAGGAAGGCTTTGCAGTAACATGTGCCAGCCCCTACAAGGTTTGTGAAGCTGTCATCCTTCCACCAGACACTGGACTGTGGAAAGCAGGACAGCCCTGGAAGTGTGGGATGTGGTTTTCAGAGCTTTCGAAGCGCCTTTAGGCTCTGGAGGCCCTAACTCCGCTTTCTGCTCCCACCCCTGCCTAGCTCCCCCTTCGGGGCTTCGCGGGACACTGGATCTTCAGGTTATCCGTGTGCGGATGGAGGAGCCCCCAGCAGTCAGCCTCTTGCAAGACTGGTCCAAGCACCCGCAGGGCATCAAAGGGGTGGGTGCAGGTGACACCCCAAAGTGGCCTGCAGTTCTGTCAGAATCCAGTGCCACCATAGGGGGACAGCCAGAGGCAAGCAGTGGGGTATAAGTTCTTGCTTTCCTGGAGAGGGAGGGAGGCAAGAGGTAGGAGGCAGCATCCCCCTTTGGATTGTAACTCAGAGCGGCTCATTTGGCCACCTGACAGTTTGAAGACAGGAGCCAAGGAAGGTCGGAGGGGTGGGGCACTGGCAAATGTCTGCCCCTGACCAGACCTGAGGTAGGCGGGTGGCTGAGGCCGGCGTGGTAGGGCATTGGGCCTGTGGAGAACACCTACCCCAATCCTGACCCACACCTCTTTGTCCCCCACCCTCTCTGAGGTCCCCACCATTCTCCCCTGGCACAGTGCCTTACACAGAGGTGGTCACGATGGGGTCTGAACTGAGTCCCACTACCTCGGGGGACACCTCTCCTCCCCCACTTGTTTGGGCTCCTACACCAGGAGCCTCCATTACCTCTTCCTGTTCCATCCCTGCCGAGAGCTCCATTCACCTCCACGCTCCCTTTCACCTGTTTTCCTGTTGTATATATTGCCTTTGTTGACAATAAATTATTTTTTTTTATTAAGAGAGTTCCGTGTGGGCCATCATTGGGGAAAGGGGCCTCCTAGAGCCAGCTTGGGGGCAGGAGGGTAGTCCTGGGTGGGAGCTGGGACAGCCTGTCCCGGAGGGTGCAGTGGTGAGCACCAGGGCAGGACTCACCAGGCCAGCCTTGGTCTCAGTCCCCTCAGCCTCACTGTAGAAGTGGGGTCAGAAAAAATATCTTTAAATCTTGTACCTTCTGATGTTGCCTGATAGGACCTCTATCCAAACAAGGCCACCATGGAAGCCAGGGATGCTCGCACCCATGGAGCTGAGTGTTGTCTGGCTTTTTGTAAAGTGAAGTGATCCTGGTCAGCCTCCCTGAAAGACCCCACAAAGGGAAGGTGCCACATGGGTTCTAAATAGCTCTCCCTTCTCCAGTCTTGCAGTCTCCCCAGCAAAGGTTCCCACCACCCTGTCCTTGGCTTAATTCTACCCAGGCCCTGACCTGATTCCTCCCACTGCCTGGACCCTGAGAGCCCACTTTGGGTCTCTGTGTGGAATTCCACATGCCCTGAACTAACCTGCCTCAGTCCAAAGCTGTGTGTGGTCTTTCCCTCTCAGACCCCAGTCCCTACTGTCCTGTTTAGTACCCATGGGCAGGTATGGTAAGTAGAAGCACCGACTGCTCCTTAGAAGTAGATGCACTTAGGGAGAGGAGGGCAGCCATTCCACAGAACACTGGCCTTGGTCATGCCAGTCAGGGAGGGTCCAGGGTTAGCAGGGTGCACCTTGTTCTCAACTGAGCTGGTGTCACTGGGACCTCACAGCTGGGCAGGTTCTTGGGTATGGTCCTTTGACCCCATTTGACTGGCTTGGGAAGTGACCAAGAGTGTATGCTGCAGAGGTGTGGAGGAAAGGTAGTGTTCAGGTACTCGGGTGGCTCAGCCACTGTGGGCTAATGGGGCCCAGGGAACTTCCAGATCTACCACTGTTCTTATAGATGGGCAAAACTTGTGTACTACCTAATCAGAGGGGATAAATAATGCTAAAAATCTGGCTCTGAAAACACCAGTATTAATCATTACAGATGATTTGTGTCATCCTTTCAATGTGATTTTGTTTACATTTATGCCATTGTGCTTTTAAGACAACATGGCTGTGTTACTGGGTGTTTACACTTGAGAAAAATGTATATAAAAGCTTGTAAAATTGTGATGCCAAATGCACATTTGCTGCTATTCTGACTCATGGCTTGGCCTCCTAGACTGTGAGCTCCTCCTGGGCAGGGACTAGGCAGCATTGACTTTGTTTTCCTACTGCCCTGTGTAGGGCCTGGCACATAGTAGGTGCTCAATAAATGTCATCAAGTACCTTTGGTGTGAATTCCTGTGTGACATTTTTCTTGTGAAAGTTGGTCCCTCGAGTGTGGTTCTCTGCATAGCGGGGTTGCCATGGTGATGATGGCAGCTAGGTTGTTCCCTGACTTCAGCACCACATCCTGACCAGCTAGGATTTGCCACTTTTGGCCAGGATGCTAAGGACTACATTTGTGTGACCAAGAGCTGCCTGTGAGGACCTCTGGGCTCCTCGGAAGAAATGGAGAGGGACTGAGGGTATGAATCCAGGACAACTGGATGGAGGTGACAGGTTCCCTGCAACCACCTGGCTTTTCACCCTGGCTTTGGAGTCCCTCTAATCCCAGCCCTGCCAGCCTGGCACATACCAGAAGTGCCCATCCCAATATCAGTGATGCCCAGGACTGATGGTGGCAACTTTCTCCGAGTGTGATGCTAAAATTCCAGGAATTTTAGGAGTTCTTGTCCCAGGAACCAAGGATGGAGACCAAATAGACTGTATTTCTTATTATATCACAATACTTTGTTTTGTTTTATGAGACAAAACATGCACCACCACACCTGGCCTATATTGTAATACTGTTAACTATAGTTTCTTATTTGTGGGCAAAACCAGGAGACAAGGAAGAAGCACAGTTGGGTGTAATGGTGCATGCCTATAATCCCATCACTTTAGGAGGCTCAAGCAGGAGTATCACAGGTTTGTGCCCAGCCTGAGCCATGTAGATGCTGTCTCAAAAAATTTAAAAAATTTTAGAAGCTGAGCATGGTTACATATGCTTGTAATCTCAGCATTCAAGAGGCTTAAGGCAGGAGGATTGCCACGGGTTTGAGGCCAGCCTGAACTAAACGGTGAATTCAAGCCCATCCTAACTGTATAGCAAGACCCTGTCTCAAAAAACAAATTAGCCAGGTACAGTGGTACACACCTGTAATCCCAGCAGTCCAGAGGCTGAGGCAGGAGGATGACTGTGAGTTCCAGGCCAGGCACGGCTACATTGTAAGTTCAAGGCCAGCCTGGACTACACAGTGAAACCCTGTCTCAAAAATACTAAAAAAACTTTTTTAAGTTAACCACCCCCTCCCAAAAAAAGGAGAGTCTTAAAAGCTCAGTGCAAAGTTCAATTCTCAGTTTGGAGGTGGTCGTAGTGGGAAAAGAAAGGAGAGAGGGGAGAGAGGAGGGAGAATGGGAGAGGAGAGAGGAAAGAGTGTGCAGTATGGGGCTGGGAAAAAAGCTGGAACCCTCTGTAGCACCTCAGGGTGTGACTGGGATCCTGGATCTGCAGCTCCTGAACAGTTGGATCCACCTCCAGCCTGTGCTACTTGCTACTTCTTTGGGAGTTGTCCTTGGCAGAGTTACTTTTGCTTGCCCTCCCTTTGCCTAGTGTTCTAAATTCTTTTTTTCTTTTTTTTTTGGTACCGGGGTTGGGTCCTTGCACTTGCCAGGCAGGCAGCGGAACCACTGAGCTAAATCCCGGGGCCTCAAAATAAAAAATTTTAAAGGGCTCCCTGGATTTAGTCTCTGATGCAGAAAAAAAAAAAAGTTAACTGCCAAATAATATTTCTTTAGATTTACAGAACCCAGAATATCTGGTGACCTTCAGATAACATCAGAATGTGTAAGGTCCCTCTTTAGTCTTTCTGTCTGGTCAGCTAACACAAAACATGCAAATTGCTATGATGTTTAACTTGCAGAAAAGTAATGTTTGTAACTAGCCCCAGGAGGTCAAAGTCAATTACATTGTTCTCCACAGGGAAAAAAAGCAAAAACCCACACTGCTCCTCCCTTATTGCCTCAGTTCCCTCTCTACAAAAGCCCTTTCTTGTACCTGAGCTCCCTAAGATGTTTTTTGGGAGAGGGCAGTAGCTCCCCTCATCTTGGCACCCCAGAATTAACCTGATTTCCCTCCCAGCATCTCTCATCTGAGCTTTGGCAAGTAGGGTCAGGTCCAGTAACGGTCCCTCTGTGTCAATGCCGTGGTCACACCGGTACTGCACACATGCACTCACATCACACACCACAGTGCATATGTGTGCACACCCCACACACACATAGCATAGCAGGCCTCAAATGAGGCTCAGTACATTTGGGGCTCTTTTTTTTTTCGTACCGGGATTTAACTTGGGACCTTGTGCTTTCCAGGCAGGCGGTGGAACCACTGAGCTAAATCCCTGGCCCTTGGGACTTTTTATATACTAAAATACACTGTAAAATCATGCCTGTCCTTGAGGTGTGTAGGAGTCTGGAATGCTGGGACAGAAGAGGGTCTCAATGGGTTGCTGCCTCTCGGTACCCTCCCCCACTCCAACTGGAATCTTGGAACAGGGCACATGCTGATCTCCCAGGGACCACAGAAGAGGAGAAGGGTTTTGGTGGCTGTGCAGTAGCCCACGTCTGCTTTACCAGCTCCTGGGACCAGGTGCCTCGGTCCAAAGCCTCCCCAATGCCAAATCTCCCCTAAAGGGCACACTGACCTTCTGCGAACAAGTATGCCAGCCAAGAAAGACAAGCAGCATCAGTGCCTTGGATATCTGGAAGGCAGAGGAAGCAGGAGCAGTGAATGATGGAATGGCTACCCTACAAGGCTCAGATTCCACAAATGCCGGTGAAGGATCTAGAGGCAGGTACTGTGCTAGGAACCACGGGACAAAGAGAAGACACTTACTTTGTTTTCATAGTGGATTGCCCCACATAGTGCCTGTTGTACAGATAAAGAAACTGAAGCACAAGGAGATGAACATGGTGACTAGCCTGCCTTTTTCAGAACCAGGAAAGGAGTAGAGCCAGCCTGAGCACAGATCTCTCTGACCCCAGAGATTGACTGTGATCTGCACAGCACTGTAGGGCATGTGGTCCTGGCACCTGCTGGCATTGTGCTTGGGCCTGGCAGTCCTCACTGCAGTTGTGGAAGGGGGCTAACTCACCTGGCCCAGGTGACAGTGGTGAGGATCTAAGCCCAGGGCTTTGAGGGTGCTCCTCACCTGCCCCTCTCTCCAGAAAATGGTTCCTGAGTAGGCCCTGGGCCCTTCTGGGATCTCTGGTACTGGCATAAGTCAGGTCTTGGTGTTTGGAAGTACAAAAGTAGTAGTTTGTTTTGTAGACAGAATTTCTTTCCTTTTGGATTTGGCTGCTTGTATCTCCAAGGTCTTGCTTAGCATGCTCATCCATCTAGGGAAGTATGTTAGTTGCTTTCTCATCACTGGGACAAAATACCAAAGACACACAACTTCAAAGAGGAGAGATTTATTTTGGCTCACAATTTCAGTGGATCTGGTCCATGGTTGGCTGGCTTCAAGACAGAAACAGCACAGTAAAATGGCATGGTAGAGGAAAACTGTTCACCACACTATGGATGGGAAGCGGAGGGGAGGAATGGGATGAGAATATACCGTTACATGTCATGCCTGCAGTGACCCACCCCATTTGACCGGACCCTTCCTACAAATGTGAGACTTTTGGAAGGGGTTTTATGCCTGAACCATAATAGGAGATGATTTCAAGAGGAGGCTGAAAAAAAAAAAA
This sequence comes from Heterocephalus glaber, assembly GCF_000247695.1. The sequence continues at coordinate 22,431,451 of NW_004624767.1, read as the reverse complement.
AGAGGCTAGAGAGGGCTTTTTTTTCCCTTAAATTCTTTTATTGGTACATTTTAAGTATACAATACATTACATTTATCATTGGGTACTTGTACTTGTACATGATGTATCTTGGTTCTTATTTTTTCCCCATTCCCTGTCCTCCCTTCACCCTCTCCACCCTTCCCTATTTACAAAGACTTTGTTTCCATTTTTTCCTTTTCTCATATTTTTTCTCATTTTTTTCCTTT
>NW_004624767.1:22355103-22410895 GCF_000247695.1 Heterocephalus glaber | reverse complement strand
GGGGGGGGTGCGGTCCGGAGCCGCTCGGAGCCGGCGCGGCCTAGCCCGAGCGGCGCATCCCCGGGCTGGCGTGAGTGGCTGCCCGGCCTCCCCGCACCCCCGGCCGGGGCCCATGCGGCGGGTGCTCCTGCTGTGAGAAGCCCCGCCCGGCCGGGCTCCGCGCCGTCCTTCCCTCCCTTCCTCGAGCTTCTGGGTCCCCTCCCCCGAGATACCGGCGCCATGTCCAGCGCCCGGACCCCCCTGCCCACGCTGAACGAGAGGGACACGGAGCAGGTAAGGAGCCCAAGGCTCCCGTGGTTCTTTGGCCGGGCCCTGCACCCTGCGGAGGGTCCTCCCTCCACGGCTGTCCCGCAAGCCTCGGCCGCCTTGTCACCCGCCTCCGGACTCGCTCTTCCTGACTCCGAGCTGCACTTGTCCTTCTGCCAGCCCCCTTTCTCTTCACCGCCCACCTGCGCGCTTCCGTGTCACCTCCTCAGCTTCCCCTGCTCTTCCTTTTTTCGATCGGGGCTCCTTTCTGGTTTTCCTCCACCCACGCTTAGAACAGCCACCCTCTTGCCCCTCGAAATAACGCCTGGTGATTTGCCATGGACTGTTGTCCACCTTTCCTTGCCTGTTCAGCCTCGTGCCCCTGCGCCCACACCGGTTCTTCCAGTCCCAGGTTTTCACCCTCAGGGTCCTTCCCTCGGAGTGTGTTCTCCGCCCCTATTCATTTTCACTGCCTCAGCTTTTTCTACCCTCCTCCTTCTCTTTCCAAACTCTGCTCTCCCTCTTGCCTGCAACCCACCAACCAGCTCCACCCTCATCACCTTTCCAAATCGTTTCCCCACTCTTTGCTCATCACTTTCCCTTCTTTTTGCCCTGGCTCGTGTCGCTTCGAGTTCCCCATATAGCTGTCATGCGCATAGTTTTCCCACAGGTTGCCTTTGGGGCTCCAGTTACCACTCCCTTCAGTCCTTGTTCTCTTACCCCAGGGCCCTGGTTTTTTAAGACTTTGTCTCCTGATCCTGCTGAGTGTTCTTTCAGCCTCCTCCCTGGGCTCTTTTTTCGCAGTCGAGGGCGCTGGGGAGTGGGGGACATTCAGTGTTTCAGCCGCCCAGTAGTAACATAACCTGTTGCTCCTTTCTCAGCCTGCCTTTCTGCTTTCTTACCCTGCAAAACAAAAACCAGGATGCTTTCTGCCTCTCCACTCCCTTGTCTGTCACTTCTTAGTGTCTTCCTCCTTGCTTATTGTTTCCTGTTGCTAAACCTCTCACCCTGTCTTCCTTACTGTGCTTCTTAACCAGAGTTGCTTTTCATGTCCATATGAGTCTCCTGCCCTCTTCGCATCACATTTACTTTCCCTATCCCTTATGCTCTTATCCATTTCTTTCCTACTGGCTAGTCTTTTCATTCCTAGGAACTCTACACCTTTGCCATGCTAGTTTTTTGTTTGTTGTACATCATCTTCCTGACCCTATATACTTCCTCTATCCTCACAATCACTGCTGTGGTTTGTCATCTAAGCCTTGCCTTTTCTGTGTCATCTCATCTCTGAGCTGTGAGGCGTCCGCTTTCCACCCCTCCCCTTTCTTTCACCATCTCCATTGTCCCTCGCTGCCTGCCTGCTCTGTGGAGAATCCCCTGCCTCTCAGACCTTTCTTGGTGAACTTTATTAGACCAAAAACAAAACAAAAAAACTAAAACCTTGAAAAAGGAAGCTCCTCTACCCTGTGGCTCAGTACTTTTTTTTGTTCTTTTCCTTCTTTACATCCTTTATGTTTTCTTCTTGTTCTGCCTCTCTCTTTTTTTTCTTGCCTGTTAAGGTACATCTGTTGTATCATGTTAACTTCCTTTTATGAAAAATCTTATCTTATTTCATTTACTATGTTTTTCTGTCTTATCTTTGCTCCCTGTCACCTGGGTAGTTAGGAACTCAAGTGGAGTCTGATGGGAGCGTTTTTCTGCAGTGGTTGACCCTTTTATTACTTATGGACTGTTTGCTTCTGGAGTGAGTTGGGGTTGAGAGGGAGGGATGGCTGATTGTTTCCTCACTGGGTCTGGGAGCTGATTCTGCATGGGACAGGTGTCTTCGGAAACCAAGGAGCTTGGTCTGTGTCACACAGTTCCTCCTTGCCAACTGGTTCTCTTCTACCAGGAACCACTTTCTCTAGGCCCTCCTGAGGTTGCTTGTTCCATCCCTTTTCCTCTCACAAACTTTGTTTTAGCAGGTAGGCCATTCTCTACCTGAGAACTTTTTCAGACTTGATTATGAGCTGGTAGGAGGAGCCCAAGTGACTGACTGGCACCCTCAGGCATTTGGGGAGTGGCTGGAGTGCCTGCTGTCTCTGAGGCTGTTGGGGGCATTGTGTTCAGCAAAGAGAGTAACAAACTGCCTCTGGTTTCTTTGTGCTGTTTACTAAATCCAAATGCATTGTTGCTGTGATCTTTTTCTTGTGATGTGTGTGCTGATTTCATCTCTTCCTTACATGCTGAGCATACTCCTGAGCATGTGATTAGGACTCGATGCATGTTCACTAATTTCATGATAGTAGTAATCAGTGACCATTTTGGAATGTAAGCTGCTCTGTGGTAACTTTGTCCCAGAGCAGCAGTTGCATACATTGAGACCATGTTCTAATGTATGAATTACTCATCCTGTCTCTGCCTTGTGAATTTAGATTCCCCTGAGCCACTTCATGGTTCTCTGAGGTTCCCAGCCAGTCATGCTGTTGACATCATGTAAAGTTTCATCCCAGTAAAAAGCAGGAACTTTGGAAAACCTGGCAGGCACCTGTTCTAGGAAAGTGCCTGTATTGTTTTTTGTTTGTTTGTTTTTAGTACCGGGGATTGAACTGGGGACCTTCCGCTTGCAAGGCAAAGCGCCTGTATTGTTTTGGGGGGGATTGGGTGTGGTTTTAGAGATTGAACCCAGGCCTTGCACAGGCTAAGTGCTGTATCAGTGAGCTACACCTTCAGGCCCTGTATTCTTTAAAGCAAGAAAGAACAAACAGCAGCTCCTTTGGTCAGAAGGCCAGGGATGTCAGAAATATTGGCCTCCTTTAGAATAGGTCATACCACCAAATAAAGTAACCTGCTTCTTGGTCCTGTTGGCAATTTCAGCTAAAGTAGTCACAGAACTCAGTCATTGTAGGAAATAAAGTCATGTTAGGAAATAAAAAGCAAGGAATTTGGTTGGGCCATTTTCTCTTCCCAGATGTACACTATCACCTATATAGATTTAAATTATTTAAACTTGTTTCACCAGAAAATATATAAACAAACTCCAGCAGTTGTCTCCAGTCTTTTCTTGCTCTTTCTCTCCCCCTTCTTTAAAAATGTTCCTAGGAGCTCTTTGATCACATCTGAAGCACACCTAGAAAATGTTGAAGCATAAAAACAAACCTTATATTGAAGAGAGATTGCTTGTTTGCTGTCATCTTTGCTTCTAACAGTGAAAATAGGAGATAAAGTCAAGCCCTGTCTTTAAGATAATTTTTGTAATACACTTTGTTCTAGATGTGCTTTTTCACAGCCACAGACTTCTTCCTTTTGCAGAAGGAGGGTTCTAGCCTGGGGCTGATAGTTTTGGGGTTTCTTAGACTATGAGCTGGACTTTCTGTTCACTTCTTTACTAAATGACTCTGCTGGCCTGGAGGCTTGGCAGTCTTGAAAGCAATCAGCCAAATAAGTTTTCCAAGCCAGCAGCAGCAGAAACAGGCAAATATGGAGAAGGGTCCAACTTCCAGAGTTCACCTGCTATAGACTAGAGCTTTCCCTAACCTCTACGGAGGGGACACATGGTTTGGGATCTGGGCCTCAGAAACTTAGAGCAAGGGCTTCTGAGCCTTTTATTGCCCACCAGGCTTTACTTAATGGACAAGGGATGGTACTGCTGTCACTCTTCTAGGGAGCAAGTGATGCAGTATATTGTCTCAAATCCTTTTGTAAAGAGAAAACAGCTGAGCCACTTCCCACACATATTTATTGGACCCAGTGTTGATCGTGTCCAGCGTGGTGAATCCAGGTTGACAGGCTAGCTAGCCAGCATCACGCTTTGGATGCTGGCACTCATCCTGTGCTGTGACTCTGGTGGGATCTTCTTGATGGGGCTGTTGTCTTCTGGTTAGGGATATGGGTAATTGTCTGACCACATACACTAACCCTCTGCTGGGCGCAGTTTCTAGGAATCCATAGGGTCACTACACCATACTCTTTGGATTTAGGGAATGTAACTGCTCAGTAAATTATAATTTCTTCAATCTGTGGACTAGAAAAGTAGCTGAAAAGTTGGATAAAAATCATTGAGAATTGGCATGGTTCGGATTAAAATCAGGTGTATACAGGGATACCTGACTCTCAAACTGACCAATGATTGGACTGGACATTTTTTTCAGCATGAATGTTTTAAGGAGTGTGGATGCCTTTGAAGTGTGAAAAGACAGTGAATTTGTTTGCCTGAGAGGTCTGCATTGGTGAGATCTATTAGGAATCAAACATCTCCGTCTAGACTGTTTCCCCTTTGGACAGAACAACCCACTTCTCAGTGGGTATTGGACCAGGACTAACCCAGGCTTCCGTGAACTCTTGAGCACTTAGCCACCTGGTTGGCATTTCCCTTCTCTCAGGAGCTTCCATGATGTTCCTGCATATGTATTATATCGGCTTGAATGAATATTTTATGCCTAGAGTGCAGCCAAGCCTCAGACTTTGTGGCCCATTATCTTCAAGCCGGATGGGGGCTGGGCCCCACCTTTGGCCAATCCCATGATAGCTTCTCTGCTAAATGGACTCTCCCACCCCCACCCCCAGCAGCACTTTGAAGTCCATTAGTGGATTGGGCTGAAGTAAGCTCAGCAGATGGAAAGGGCCAAGAAGGTGGTCATATTCCTTTCTTGTGACTGCCAGATAGGGCTCTTGCGGTACCCAGCCCCAGCCCCAATTCCCCCTGCTTGCTTAAGCAGGAGGCTGGGTTGCCGGTCCTCTAATCTGAGAGGGGATGTGCAAAGCATTTGATTCTCTTTTAGCAGTGGTGGTGCCACCAGGCACTTATCAAAGCAAAAATCGAGGGGGGTATGGAAACAGGGATAGAGTTTAAACCTGGCTCTATCTTGGAAGTACAGCAAAATGACAAATCAAATAGGTGGCTGAGTTTCCTTCTTGTGATGGGGGATTCCAGTATTTGTACATTTTGCACTTGAAGCTTGGATTCTCCAGGCTTTCTCCCAGGCTTCATCAAACATGAGTGAGTCACTGAAGTGTTAGCTGTGCATTTTTCCCCTTCTGTCTCAGCTGACGGAAGAGTAAGCCTTTACAATCCTCGTGGGGGAGGAAATCACCTTTTCCCTATACTAGAATGGGAAAAGGTAGGCTATCCCCAGGTAAACCCTGAAAATTTGAACTCTCCTAGCAGTTTCACTGCCCCACGACAGTCTTCTTGATATAGGCCATTTAATGTTATTACTCATCTTTCCTTTCCTTTTCTTTTCTTTTCTTTTCTTTTCTTTTCTTTTCTTTTCTTTTCTTTCTGCATACAAAGTCTCACTTTGTAGTTCAGAACAGCCTTGAACTCACTATGTAACCCAGGCTGGCCACAAACTGAGGATGATTCTCTTGCCTCAGTCTCCCAGAATGCTGGAATTACAGGCCAGGCGTGTGTCCTCCAAGTTCTTTTTAAAAAGATATTAGGAGGGCTGTGGATTTAGCTCAGTGGTTTCACCACCTGCTGTGCAAGCACAAGGACCCAAGTTCGATCCCCGGTACCAAAAAAAAGATGAATTAGAAAAAGATATTAGGTATTAAACCCAGAGTCTTGTGCATGCTAGCCAAATGCTGTACCACTGAGCTACATCCCCAACCCTCCAGTTCCTTTTAAATTTTGAGACAGTTTCACTAAGTTGCCCAAGCCGGTGTTGAACTTGCCATCTTCCTGCATCAGTCTCCTGAATCCAGGGATTACAGATGTGTATTACTGTGCCCAGCTTTTTGTGGAGGTTCTTTCTGCCGATGTCTGTTTTGGGAGTAGTACTCATTCCTCCTAATTCCAGTTATTTCTTATATTTCTCATTAGAAAATGGCAAAATGGACAAAAGGAAATATATTTTTTCTCATGCATCAAATGGTTAATTTTAGGCCTAGTAAAGCCATAAATCACAAGAATCAGTAGGAGAGAAGGTGAGATGCCTCACTAATATTGGTGTCTAGGGGATCCTGCACAACAGTCTGAGTTGGGTATGGGAAGAAAGAGAGGAGAGATGTGTTCAGTAACTGGCTCCAAGCCACCTCCTAGGTGTTTTTCTTTTTAAAAAACATAAGGCATGATGGCGGATGCCTGTAATCCCAGCACTTGGGAAGCTGAGGAAGGAGGATCTCCAGGAGTTCAAGCCCAGCCGGAACTACAAAGTGAGACCCTGTCTCAAAAACAAAAACAAAACATAAGGAGCTGACCGTGGTAGCACACACTTGTAATCCCAGCATTCTGGGAGGCTGAGGCAGGAGGATCACTGGTTGAGCCCTAGTAACTCAGTAAGACTCTGTTTGAAAATAAATAAAGCCAGATGTGGTGGCACACACCTGCCTGGACTACATAGTGAGACTCTGTCTCAAGAAATTAAAAAAATAAAAAGGACTAGCAAGGCAGCTCAGTGAGAAAAAAAAAAGCCCCAGGTTCAATCCCCAGTACTGCAGAAAAAAAAAAACGCAGAGTAGACCAGGGGCTTCCCTGTAGAACCAGTCAAGCTGGTTTTGAGCTGGCCTTGCCCTATTTTCCTCTGTTTCTCTGGGAAGTTAGAAATACAAAGCTCTGCCTCCTCTGGGGCTGTGTTCATTGAAGCATGAGTTTGGCGGAGGTCTGTAAACAACCTCTGAGATGGGTCTGCACTCCTGTGAGGGGGCTTTCTTTGCTCCCTTAGATGACCCTGAAGACATCTGGTCTGTTTCATGCACTTTCTTTTTTTTGTTTGTTTGTTTCATGCACTTTCACTGGAAGCTGTAAAGCACTTGTTTTGAGCCTCCTTGCCAATTCACAACTTGCCAAAATGTCCTGAGCCTGGCCAGAAGGAATGGGTTTGCTTTTCCCTCTTCATTTGTGAGTCTGAAAGGGAATAGGAACTTCTGACTGCTATGGTCAGAGAGACTCCAGACCTTTAGGGTCAGTGCACCTGGGCTGTCTTGGCCTGCTAGGGGAGAGTTACTGAGATGGACAATAGTTTCTGGTCTTTGGCAGCTCACAGGAACTTTAGCTACAAGAAAGAATTTGAATGCCCCCTCCCCTGTTGAGGTACCTGTAGGATCAGTGGAGCTGGTGCTTCCTAAACAGCAAGCAGTGGGGTGTCTTCTCTCAAGAGCAGGATCTAGCCAGATTCTCAGAATTAAGGGGGCCATCAGTGCTGTGGATAGAGCAAGATTATTTTCCCGGTCCTCACTAAGCAGAGAATTCTTGGCTAATTAGTGAGTGAAGCCACCTGCAGACAGCATTTCAGCTTGTACCCTTATCTTTGGGGGCTGGCTACTCCTGTCACTACTGGTGACCTGCCTGACTAGTATTTTTCTGGGAGTTCTGTTTTGATAACTGGTATCCCATATCCAAGATGCCTCCCCCCTGTCCTCTACCTTTAGGCCTTTGCATATGCCATCACATCCCACCTCTCCACAGATGGCTGTCATTTGGCTGTCTTTCATGGAGTGTTGGAGGCACTTGTGGGTTGTTGCTTTCTCTTTTTGCCCGTAAGTGTTGTCTCTTTAAAATTATTTTTGTGTTTGCTTTGCCAGGGATGGAACTTAGGGCTTTTGAGCATGCTAGGCAAGCACCCAACCACTGTGCTACACTCCAGCCCTCTGTGAGAGAGCGAATGACAGGTTCTTCAGTAGGAGAAAGTGGGCCCCTTTGGCTAACTTGGTCTAGTATAACATACTGGTTAAGTTGAGCTCTCAGCAGAATCAGCAGATATCAGCAGTCCCCGGGGATTTAGCTCAGTGGCTCTGCCACCTGCCTCACATGCGCAAGGTCCCAAGTTCGATCCCTGGTACCCCTCCCCCCAAAAAAGGTTCTCAAGAGATATCAGCAGTTCTTATCTTTCAGTAAGGAGTTCCATTATGGTTCGGAGTAGGATTTGCAGCTAGATTCCCTGCATTGGGATCCTGGCACCCTTCTGCTGTGCCCTTAACATCTTTATTCTCTTTGCCTATTTGTTCATCTGTAAAATGGGAAGAGTAATAGTATCTATCTTTTTTTTTTTTTGGGGGGGGTACCAAGATAGAACTCAGGACTTTGTGCTTGCGAGGCAGGCTCCGGCACCACTGAGCTAAATCCCTGACCCAGTAGTACCTATCTTATAGGTATAGTTGTTGTTTGTATGAAAAGAGATAATGATTATATAAAGCTCTTACAATAGCCCTGGCAGGGCCAGGGATTTAGCTCAGAGGTGCCTCGCCTGCCTGCCTGCCTGCCAGATGGGCAAGTGCAAGGTCCTCAGTTTGATTCCTGGTACCAAAAAGAAAAAAAAAGAATAGCCCTGGAAGAAGATAATAATTAGTCATTATTCCAGTTGAGCAACTTAGTGAATTGTCTCCCAGCCCCACACAAGGGTGGGTCAGTATAAGGGATGTATGTTGAGAGTCTTGTTCTCCCTGGCCTCTTCCAGCCATTGGTATTCCATAGATGCTTTTTCTACCATTTCTGACTTTTTAATGGTTTGTTTTATTTTGTTTATTTATTTATTTTAAACTAGTCAGGTATATGAAAGAAATAGAATGCCTGCCAGGCATGGTGGCACATACCTGTAATTCCAGCACTTGGGAGTATAAGGCAGAATTGCTGTGAGTTCAAAGCAAGCCTGAAGTTCACATTGAGCCTCTTATCTCAAAAAGGTGGAGGAGGGCCAGGGGTTTAGCTCAGTGGTTTTGACGCCTGCTGTGCAAGCTCAAAGACCCGAGTTCCATCCCCAGTACCAAAAAAAACACAATCAAAAAGGTGGGGGAGGGTAGAGGAAGAAAAGAAAGAGAATGACTTTGGAGAGATTTGTGTGTTTTTCCTGCTGTTGCTGCCATTGAACCCAGCTTCTCTTGCATGCTAAGCAAGCACTCCATCACTGAGTTACATCCCAGCCCTTCTTAAATTTTATTTTCAGACAACGTCTTGCTAAGTTGCCCAGGCTGGTCTAGAACTTGCTATCTTCCTGCCTCAGCCTCCTGAGTAGCTGGGATTATAGACATGTGCTACCATACCTGGTGATTCATATGCCTGTTTCTTTCCCCAGTAACGGGTTGAACCCAGAGCTTCGCACATGCTAAGCAAGGGCTCTTCCATTGAGCTACATATTTAGCCCTTGTTCGTATACTTTTGGGAGTACTTTTTTTTTTTCCTTTGAGACAGGGTCTCACTATGTAGTTCGGGCTGGCTTTGAACTCACTATATAACCCAGGTGGGCCTTGAACTCCTGATGATCCTCCTGCCTCAGCCTCCCAAGTGCAGGGATTACAGGTGTGGACCACCACTACTGGCAGGAGCACTTTTTAAAAAATGATCGTTCTGGGGCTGGGGATTTAGCTCATTGGCACTGTGCCTGCTTCAAAAGCACAAGGTCCTGAGTTTGATCCCTGGTACCTGAAAAAAAAAAACATCATTCTTTTGTTCTTTCTTTTTTTGTAAGATATCAGTATTAGGCAGTTTTGATGAAAGGAGAAAAATACCACCTGCTACCTGCCCATATTTCTGTGCTGTGGTGGTGGCTGTGCAGTCTTGTAGATGGCAGGAATACTAATCCAAAGTTGGTAGGAATACCAATCCAGAGCACAGATTTTGTAAGAGTTGGGATCTAGATGGTAGACAGGAGTCCTAGGGTTCCTCAGAGTCTGCAAGGCCCCATCAAGTACAGAGATTCCTTTCATGTCCTTTGTGTGCAGTATTGACCCATTGGCCTCAGGAGAAAGCTCTCTCCTGTATTTCTTTTACAGACCATGTAAGACTGAGCAGCACCTGACTGTAGGTTCTTTAGCTGAACAACCTTCAAGGGTAGGTTCTTGTCACCTCCCCTTTGAAAGCCTGAAGGGATGCAGCCATTTTTCAGCTGCTTCTGTAATTTGTGGACTTTGAATCTTGAGCTAAGATTGTGATCGTATTGGTTCCTAGTATTTTCATCTCTTGTCATCTTTGGGGCCTGAATGTCTTGTCAGAATAGCAGCTAAATTGCTTCTTTTTTTTTTTTTGGTACCGGGGATCGAACTCTGGTCCTTGTGCTTGCGCAGCAGGCAGCGAAACTGCTCAGCTAAATCCCCTGCCCAAAATCAGTCTATATTTTATTTATTTATTTATTTATTTATTTATTTTTTGGTACCGGGGATCAAACTCAGGTCCTTAGCTTAAGAGGTAGGCAGTGGAACCACTGAGCTAAATCCCCGGCCCTTAAATTGCCCCCCCACACACACACACACTGTGGCTGTGGCCGGGGAAAAAGTTAACAGCATCACTTTAGAGCTTATTGGGGAATTTTTGTTTCACTGTTTTATTTGTTTGTTCTTGTTTTTTGGGGGGACAGGTACTGGGGTCGAACTCGGGACCTTGCACTTGCAAAGCAGGTGGTGGAACCACTGAGCTAAATCCCTGGCCCTCTTCTTGTTTTGTTTTGTTTTCCTGGTTCTGGGGATTGCAACTGGGTCTAGCAAGCAGTCTACCACTGCACTACATCCCAAACCCTTATAAAAACGTTTGTTTTTTTTTGTGGGACCGGGGATCGAACTTAGGACCTTGTGCTTTCGAGGCAGGCACAGTGCCACTGAGCTAAATCCCCAGGCCACAAAAACACTTTTTTTGAGACAGGATCTCAACAGGTTGCCTAGACAGGCCTTGAACTTAGAATCTTCCTGCCTCAGCCCCCCAGTTAGCTGGGAATATAGATGTCTCAGTGTGTTTTCTTCTTCTTTGGATCCCTCTGATGACTTGTTGTAAACCTCCTCCCTTTTTTTTTCTTATATTTGGTGACTTTGAACTCCCTCGCATCATTATCCTGTCTATGTCTTAGTCCATCTCAGGTTTTTATCTATTTGTCCCATTCTCCCTTACCTGTTTCTGTGTATCTAGTGACATGGTTTTGGACAGGGCTTTGATAGTATAAGAGTGCCTTCATCCATCAAATCTGAGACCTACCTACTCTTTTTTCCTGTTCTGATGTCTGTAAAGTTAAGGATTTGCTGCTTTAGAAAACATTCTTTTTATGCCTCTGGTGCTACTTTCTTCAGTGAAGCCAGGCTTGCCAACCTGACAACTTATTAGGGACAGCATTCTGATTTCCCTGGTGACAATCTAAACCTGTTCTGGACTGTTTCCTCTCAACTGTCAGGAATGTTAAGTCTAGACCCTGCCTGGGAGAGATTTGGGAAGTTGCTTTCAATTTTGGATGGTTCAGTATTGAGTTCTAAATGTGGTGGTGGTGAGGGTCCTGTGGGGCTCTCTAAGACCTTTTTAGGTGGTCCATGAAGTCAAATTCTTTTCATCATAATGTGAACACAGTATTTACTTTTTCACTCTCATTTTATTCTCTTGCCAGCATACAGTGACATTTTCCAAGGACTAAGTGATGTGTGATGACATCACAAGTGGTTAATAAAATTTATTTCTATATTCTTGTATTTTCTAGAATTTTTAGGGGGAGGAGGGTTGGGGTAAGGTCTTCTGCTATATAGTTCAGGCTGGCCTTGACGTCTAGGTGATTTTCTTGCCTCAGCCTCCTGAGTGCTGAAATTACAAGTGCACGCCACCATGCCTGGCTTTGTTTTCTAGAATTTTTGAGGCAGTACTTCCGGGTGTAAACATGAAATTTTCAGTTATATATTCAGTTATTATTTTTTTTCCTTTGTGGTACTGAGGATCAAACTTAGGCCCTCTGCCCTGAGCCCTACACATCCAGGTCTTTTTAAAAATATTTTGTGATAGAGTCTTGCGAAGTCACTAAATTGACCAGGTTGGGCTTGAATTTGCTATTCTCCTGCCTCAGCCTCCCAGAGTGCTGGGTTCACAGGCATATGCTATCATGTCCAGCTTATAATTTCTTTATAAACTTCATTATAATCTAATCAATCATTAATTTGAAATCCCAGCATTTTCCTGGCATCTTTGAGGAAACACAGTAAGAGAAGTATTACAACTTGTGAAACTTACTTATAAAAACAAGTTTGGAAAACTTCTCATTTAAAAAATTTTGTTTCTCCTGTGGCCACACATCATAGGAAATACCTCATCAAGTAACTGTGTTGCTTTGCTCACAAGTCTATTTCTTAGGTCTATGAGAAAGCACTGTAAGAGAGCAAAAGAAAAACTTAATACTTTTCTTTTCTTTTTTTTTTTCGGTACCAGGGATACAACTCAGGACCTTTCACTTGTGAGGCAGGCACGGTGCCACTGAGCTAAATCCCTGGCCCTTAATACTTTTCTTTTAACCTTAGATATTTGCGTGTCCTAGAGATCTGTACTATTCCTCAGTGTAATAGCTTAGGAATGAATATGAATTCATGCATGTTTGGAGAAGATGTCAGAGCAAGCAGATCCATCTACCGTAGATGCTCCTAAAGGAAATTTCTGGACCTAAGGTCCTAGGAGTTTTGAAGTTGTCATCAGTTTGTCCATAATTCACGTGGAGATAAAAGCCCAAATAAAAGAATCACGGGCAGGTAGGATGACTGAATTAAGCATTAGTTCTTTTTTTTTGGTACGGGGGATTGAACTCAGGACCTTGTGCTTTCAAGGCAGGCGGTGGAACTAAATCCCTGGCAAGCATCAGTTCTTTTAAAAAAGGCTATCATTAAGATAAAAAACCTCATTAAAGTGACTTTGATGAGTATTGGAGGGATTACATGTAAAATTCATTTAAAATTTTTTAATTCTAACAGCATTTCATTCCACTTTAAAATAGAAAATTTTTATTTCTCTTAAGTAAGTATGGGTTGTTGAGATTCAAGATTTGTTTTTCCAACTTGTAGGTGCAACTTTAAAAGATACAGAAATGGACATATAAACAAGTATAAGGGAGGACTCTACTCCAAAGAAACAGGCAAAACTGCAAATAAGAATTGAAAAAAAGAAGGTGTGCATGGTTACTCATGCCTGTAATTCCAACATTTGGGAGCCCGAGGCAGGAGAATCACCCTGAGTTCAAGGCTAGCCTGAGCTACATAGCAAGATCCCACTTCAAAAAAAAAAAGTTGAAGAAAAGATAATGAATCTTTAATAATGTGCCTTTTATTTGTTTATTGGTTTGTTTTTTGAGACAGGGTCTTGCTATGCAGTTCAGGTTGGCCTTGAGCTCACTGTGTAGCCCAGGCTGGCTTCAAATTTGAGACAATTCTGGCTCAGCTTCCAGGTGCTGGGATTATAGGTGTGTGCCACAGCCTTATTGTTTCTTGTGCAACAGAGTATTTCTGTGTTATATTATGGTGTCAGTTAAGTTGCAACATTGTTGTAAGAACAGTCAGAGTTTAAAGAAAAGGAATTGAATGTTTTAAGTGTATAGGGCTTTAAAAGCCAAAATTTCTTCTAGCTTTTCAAGCCAGAGGTGAAAAAGTCACTGAAGCCTTGTTGCGGCGAGTGACCACCTTGCTGTGGCTGAAGGAGCCCACACAGAACCTGAGAGACTAATCAGTTCTTAGGCATCCTGAATGCCCACTGGATAAAAAAATCAGTAGAATTCAGGGCAGTGGTGCTGCAAACAACTTGGCAAATTAGAGTTAGCTGCAAACATCAAACATGAAGACCCAGTTAATACCTTATTTGCAGAATTTCATTTTCATTTAATAAACGAACAGATCTACAAATATGGCTGGACTTGCTTTGTCAGTACCAACTAGGTTTTTTTTTTTTTTTTTGGAACTGGGGATCGAACTCGGGACCTTGTGCTTGCCAGACAGGTGGCAGCACCACTGAGCTAACTGCCCAGACCTCAAACGACTTTTTTAATCTCATGGTTTACCTTAACTTATTTTCCCTTTGCACTTTGGTGCAGAAGCAATGACAGAGAAAAGCGCTGGTGTCATAACATGAGTCAAGGTGGTGGCACCAAACTGCCAGCAATCAAAGTCATGGTTGTCTTTGCTACCATATACTTGCAGTTAGGAAAAAAAAAACATTTGAAATTCAGAATATTCTGGATGAAGGACTAAAATTTTTAATTTTAATTTTTTAAATTTTTATTAAATCTCAACTCTCAAAGGTCCCTTTTGTATCCTGGGTGGGGAAATGCAAAGTAGCCATGAAGCATTGCTGCTGTGCCATAGTATGATGGAAAAACATGTGTGATAGAGCCAAACCAGCTGCACAGATGATTATTTTTACTGAAAATTACCAATGAGCAAACTAGTTACTCATACTTGAAGAAAAATTTAATAGATATTTTCTTGGAAGTAATCTGAGCATGGGCCGGGGATTTAGCTCAGTGGTTTTGCTTCCTGCTGTGCAAGCCCAAGGACCTGAGTTCGATCCCTGGTACCAAAAAAAAAAGTCTGATAAAAAATATGTGAGATATTTTTAGGACCGGGGATTTAGCTCAGTAGTTCCGGCGCCTGCCTCGAAAGTGCAAGGTCCTGAGTTCAATCCCCCGTACCACTGAGCTTGTCACTGTTGTCAGTGAGAAAATTCAGGTTTTCAGGCTGGACATGGTGGCACACACCTGTAATTCCAAGTTCAAGACCTGTCTGTGCAGTTTAGGGAGATCTTGTCTCAGAAAATAAAAAGGGATGTAGCTCAGTGGTAGAACACTTGCTTAGCATGCAGGAGGTCCTGAGTTCTAAAAGATTTATATCTATGAAAGGCCATGTGTGCGTGTGTGTGTGTGTGTGTGTGTGTGAGAGAGAGAGAGAGAGAGAGAGAGAATGTGAGACTAGGGATCGAACCCAGGGCCTTTGCACTGAGCTACACCTCACCTCCCTTTTTTACTACTGTATTTTGAGACAGTTCTCCATAAGTCACTAAGATACCCAGGCTGGGCTCAAATTTGTGATCCTCCTATCTCAGCCCAGAGTTGCCACCATGCCTAGCTTGTGAAAGACTTTTTGATGAGATTGATGGTAAAGTGAATGAATGTGATCTTTTTGATACTATGTGAAATAAGTATTTGGAAATCCTGCATAATTTAGTAAATGGAATAGATTCCAGATTGCCAGTGGGTAAAAGTCATTCAGAGTACGAGATGACCGACTGGGGATTTAACTCAGTGGTTCTGCCGCCTGCTTCACAAGCACAAGGTCCCGAGTTAAATCCCCGGTACCAAAAAATAAATAAATAAATAAACTAAGAGGTGGGGGATTTAGCGCTGGTGCCGCCACCTGCCTCGAAAGTGCAAAGGCCTGAGTTTGATCTCCGGTACCAAAAAAACAAAGCAGAGCAGATACCTCCTAAAAATGATCAGTTTCACCTGGTGCAGTGGCTGTACATATATAGTTCCAGCACTGGGGAGGCAGAGTTGAAGTGGAAGGATCTCTTGAGTCCAGGAGTTTGAGACCAGCCAGGGCAACAAAGCTAGACACCTCCTTCCCCCAAATCAGTTTCAGTTTCTATTTAAACATAGGAAGAATTCTAAAGACCAAAAATCAAGAAAGGCACTGTTATAGACAAAACCCTGAGTTGATCATTTGCGTGTCGGTTGATTATTTGCTGACTTCATAAGGAGCCCTTGTTTTGCAGCTCTCAGAACCTGTATAATCCCTGCCTAGGCCTTAAGACACTTGATCCTTTGGCCGTAGATGTTAGTTTGTGATATTCTGACATTGACCAAAGTTAGTTGATTTTTTTTTTCTTCTGGTACCTAGATATTGGCTCTGTGGATTTTGTTTAGTGCTGGGGACCCATTCTGGGGCTTTGTGCTTATGCTTCTCCACTGAGCTACATCCCTTGCCTGTTTGTTTTATTATGTTTCTTTTTTTGGAGACAAAGTCTCCCTGTAGTCTAGGCTGTCCTGGAACCTTCTGTGTAGCCCAGGCTGGCCTTGAACTTGCAGTCTTCAGGTCTGGAGTGATGAGATTACAGATGTGTACCCCTACACCCAGCTCTGTAGCTTGTTTCTTTTCCTTCCATTTTTCTTTATTCCTTAAACCGTTTTTCTTATTTCTTCTTTTTCATATTTTAGTTTTTCTTCTTAGTATTTTTTAAAATTTTGGCAGTACGGTACTGGGGACTAAACCCAGGGCCTTCACACTGAGCTACATCCCCAGGCTTTTTTATTTTTTATTTTAAGCAGGGTCTCGCTATGTTGATAAATTGCCTAGACTGGATTTGAACTTTTGAACCTACCTCAGCCTCCCAGAGTGCTGAGATTATAGGCCTGTGGCATCACACTCAACTCCTGCAATTTATTTCACTATAAGGTTAGTTCAGCCAGGCATGGTGGTGCACACCTGTAGACCTAGCACGCCAGAGGCAGAGGCAGGATGATAAAGGTGAGTTTAAGGCCACACTGGGCTACATAAGTTCAAGGCCAGCCTGAAACACATGCCAAGACCCTGTCTCGAAAAATAAAACAGTTTGTTGGGTAGATTTCCTTTGGTATGTATTTAATTATAGTTTGTTTACTCTTTTTTTTTTTTTGTACCAGAGATCAAACTCAGGACCTTGTGCTTTCTTTCTTTTTTTTTTTTTTCTGGTAACAGGGATCGAACTCGGGTCCTTGCACTTGCAGGGCAGGCAGCGGAACCACTGAGCTAAATCCCTGGCCCCAGGACTTTGTGCTTTCGAGGCAGGCATGGCACCACTGAGAGAAATCCCTGGCCCTTTAAAAAAGTTGTGGTTTGGAAAAGATAGCTTTTATGATTTTTTTAAATGAATTGATACATATTTAAAACTTTAATTTTAATTTCTAATACACTGCATATAGATATAATACAAATAAAGAATGGCTTTGGGAAACTCAGTGCTTTTTTTTTCTTTTTTGGGTACCGGGGATCGAACTCAGGACCTTGGGCTTTCGAGGCAGGCAGTGGAACCACTGAGCTAAATCCCTGGCCCCCAGTGCTTTTTAAGAATGTAAAGTGTAAGCAGGGCATGGTGGGACATGCCTGTAATCCCAGCATTTGGGAGGCTGAGGGAGGAGGATCACTGTGAGTTCAAGGCCAGCCTGGGCTACATAGTGAGTTCAGGGCCAGCCAAAACTACAAAGGGAGACCCTGCCTCAAAAAACCAAGACAAACAAACAAAAAGAATGTAAAGTGTATCTAAAACCATGTGCCAGGCATGGTGGTGCTTGCCTGTAATTCCAGTATCAGGAGGCTGAGGCAGGAGGATTGTTGCAAATTCAAGGCCAACTTGGGCTACATAGTGAGTTCAAGGCCAGCCTGAACTACATAGTGAGACCCTGTCTGGGGAAAAGAAAAAAGAAAGCAAACAGCACTGGAGGCTGAGACAAGAGGATCACAGTGAGTTCCTAAGCCAGCTTAGGCTACCATAATGAATTCAAGACCAGCCTGGACTATATAGCAAGACCCTGTCTCAACAAAACAAAACAAATTAGGGCTGGGGATTTAGTTTAGTGGTTCTGCCTCCTGCTTCACAAGGGTACGGTCCCGAGTTCGATCCCCGGTACCAACAAACAAGAATCATGGCTGTAGACAAGAATTTGGGTTAATTTTCCTTAACTTTGATTGGGCACTTGATAACTGTAAGAACCCCCCACCACCACCACCACCAGGGATTGAACTCAGAACCTTGCGCTTGTGAGGCAGGTGCAGTGCCACTGCACTGAGCTAAATTCCCGGCCCCAAGAAACTTTCATTTATAACTCCCAACCCCTGACTGGGCGTCCAGAAGATGTTTGCTGTCTTGGTTTGCAGTTCTTGGAGCTGAGGAAGTTAGTTTTCATTGGCCTTCCACTCTAACCAAACTTGGTTTGTTTCCTTTGAATATAGAACATTGACCTTCCGAAAGGTTTTTGAGTTATTTTTCTTATTTATGTTTTATTGTTCTAGGGATTGAACCCAGGAACTCACATATACAAAGTATATATTCTCTTATCTACTTTTTATTTTCTACAATTTGGAGGTAATTCTAAACTTTGTAGAGTTGCAAAAATATTCCAAAAAGTTTCTGTACATTCTTCACCTACCTTCCCCTTTTGTTAACATTTAAATGACCATAGGACAGATATCAAAACTAAGTATTGGGCCAGGGATTTAGCTCAGTGGCACTGCATCTGCCTCGCAAGTCCAAGGTTCTGAGTTCAATCCCAGTACCAAAAAATAAAAGATTAAAAAAAAAAGTAAGTATTGATCTTAGTATAATGCTATTAACCAAAGGACAGAACCTAGTTCAGATTTCATTAGTTTTTCCATTCTTGTTCCTTTCATGTTCCAGGATCTAGCCCAGACTTCCATGTTGAATGTAGTTGTTTTTATCTGTTTTCTCAAATCTGTGGCCTTTTTTTTTTTTTGGTACCGGGGATCGAACTCAGGTCCTTGCGCTTGCGCAGCAGGCGGTGAAACCACTGAGCTAAATCCCCGGCCCATCTATGACCATTTTTCAGTCTTTGCATGTCTCCTGTAATCTTGACACTTGAAAGAATACTGGTCAGTTATTTTATAAAATGTTATTCAGTTATGGTGATCTGAAATTTCTTTACTGTGTTTGTGCTACTTCCAGTTTTAATTGTGAATAAAATATAATATAAGATGTATAATTTTAATAATTTTAAATGTATAGTTCAGTGACATTAAGTAAATTCACAATGTTGTGTCTCTTCACTATTTCCAGAACTTTTTCATGATCCAAAAGGGAAACTGTATTAGTTAAACGGTAACTGCCCATTTCACCGGGTCCCAGCCCCTAGTTAATTTTAGTCTACTTTTTGTCTCTATGAATTTGCCTATTTTAAATATCTCATGTTAGTGGAATCAAAGTATTTGTCCTTCTCTGTCTGGCTTATTTCATGTAGATAGTATTTTCAAGGTTCACCCGTGTTGAAGGTTTAATTCCATCTTGGGCACTGTTCAGGCACACACACGCGCATACACGTACGCGCGACCCCCCCCCCCGCCCCCACATACCCCCATTGAACTCAGGACCTTGTGCTTGTCAGGCAGGTGCAGCGCCACTGAGCTACATCCCCGGGCCTGCTTTAATTCCATCCTAAGGATTTGTTAACTTAGATTTTACTGTGATAATGCACATTTGGTCAGTACGGTGGTAACTTGGTTTACGAACTTAATTCGTTCCATGATTGTGGAAAAGATGGCTGCACTTGTGTTTGTTATCTGATGCAGAGTTCACAAACAAAAACAAAATTTTGCCAGATTGTTTGGAAAAATAAGTGTTTGAGAACCGAGGCACCACTGTATGTTGAAAAATACATTTTTCATAACAAATATGTAGTTGTAATTGATTTGGTAAAATTATTTTATTTATTTATTTATTTATTTTGTGTGTGTGTGTGCCGGGGATCGAACTCGGGACCTTGCGCTTGCAAGGCAGGCGCCAGAACCACTGAGCTAAATCCCCGGGTGGTAAAATTATTTTAATAGTTAAATATTTTCTGAGTTTTTAATACAATAAATGTGAATAGCTATAAACCTACATGAACAATACTGACATCATTAGTAAAAAAAGAAAGTAAAAAGTTAGAAAAAATGAAAAGAATATAAAGTTTCCAGACAGAAGTGTGAACCACTTTTGTAGGTAAATATCAGGTTGATCAGCACTGTTACTGGTTGACCAGTGACTTGCTATGACCTCATAATGAGCCTCTGTTTTGCAATTCCAAGTCCTGGCCCATCCTCAGCAAGGCTCTTGGCTCGAAGTCATTGTACCTGAGGAAGCTGGTTCCCAGTGACTCTTCGGACTTTGACCAAAGTTGACTCATTTCTTCCTTTTTTAAAAAATTCATTACAAAGATCATTTGGCTTACTTGAATTTCATGATAAATAATAGTAGGAATTTTTTTAAAGTTTATATATTGGGTATTGGTGAGTTCCAAATTTGAAACCTGCAAAGCTTGCATAGCTTCTACCCTTGAAAAACCTTGTTGTCTACAAAAGTTAGAGGCTGGTAGGCTGCAGTCCCTGAAGCCAGAATGACCAGTAAGTATTCTTTGGGTGGCTGCAGAGCCTGTACTTTTCTTCCTACTTTCATACTTTACTCTTTTTTTTTTTTGGTACTGGGGATCGATCTCAGGACCTTTCACTTGCGAGGCCAGGGCCAGAACCACTGAGCTAAATCCCCAGTCCCCTACTTTACTCTTTTTAGACTCTGGTTTTGTCCATGTGTAGCGCCCACGCCCTCCCCCCCATCCTCTGTCCACTATTCCACCCCACCCCAGCCTACGCTTTTTAATGAAACCTCCCTTCCAGATCACACACTTTACATAGGTATACTTTATTTGCCTCGTAAGAGATCGGTAAATTTGATGTGTTTGTAGCAAGATATGAACTTTGTTTTTGCTTGATGAGTCTTTAAGAGGCAGGTAAAATTGTAGTAGATACATAAAAACTAGTTTGTAGGGCTGGGGATGTAGCTCAGTGGCTCTGCACCTGCCTGGCAAGCGCAAGGTCCTGAATTTGATCCCCATCCCCAAAATAAAACAAAACAAAAAACTAGACTGAGGCCTGGGGATTTAACTCAGTGGTGCCGCAGCCTGCCTCGCAAGTGCGAGGTCCTGAGTTCGATCCCCGGTACCAAAACAAAACAAAAAAAACTAGACTGTAATTCTCAAGTTGTTTTTTTGCACATATTTATCCTCCACTTTCTGTAGCATCTCTGACTTTTAAAAGCTACTACCACAAATAGCATACCTTGAGCCTCCTCTATAGTCACTTGTACCAGCTTTAAACAGATCTTTTATTTTTATTTTTATTTATTTATTTTTTTGGTACCAGGGATTGAACTCAGGTCCTTGCGCTTGGAAGGCAAGCGACGGAACCACTGAGCTAAATCCCCGGCCCTAAACAGATCTTTTAAACTTATATCATTTACTCAGAATCATATCTCACTGGAATAATTTAAAAAACAAAAGTGTTTAGCTAGGCCTGGTGGTTCAGACCTGTAATCCTAGTATGCTGGGAGACTGAGGCAGGGGAATCACAAGTTCAAGTCTAGCCTGGGAATTTAGTGACTTAGTGAGACCCTGTCTCAAAAAATAAGGGGTGGGGATGTAGCTCAGTGTGAAGACCCTGGGTTCAATCCCAGCTACCAAAAAGCAATGTTTAATAGTCATATCAGTTTATCAGTTTGAGTCCACATATAGACTTTCAGGTTTATAGCTCCATTTCCTATCACTTGGCAAATTGTTTAATTCTCTATTCTTTGCACAAAGCATATTTCTTTTCAGATTCACATCTGGCTTTCATTTCAATTCCAGAACTAAACTTGATATGCTATTTTTTCTTTTTGGCCACTAGTCTGTATGGAAGATAAAGACTTTCATTTTCAAAGAAGTGTTCACTCTGTTAGGTAAGGCAGTGACTCAGAAAATGGTGCCTCCTGGATGGCGCTGTAAGTGCCTAACTGTGTTCCAAGTTGTTGGGAAACTTGTCTGAAAGAAATGGACTTGAATAGAGAGTGTCCCATCTGTTCCAACTTACCTGGCAAGGTTTATCTCTGAGGCTGTGTATCTTTAGCTACAGACACAATAAGCCCTGTTTATTGAGCACTTACTTTGTCCTAAAAACTTATTGTGCTCTTTAACACTCGTTGACTCATTTACTCTTTGTGAGATAGTAGGGTTTCTTATCCCCACTGTACAGATGAGACAAGCAGAGGCCCAGAAACATCGAGTCACAGTCTTAAGGGTACAGAGGTTTATGGTGGTCTGTTCCCATGGTCTAGAGTGAATGTCTTGTTAGAACTAGTCTTTCTTACCTGTGGAAACCCCTTCACCCCTGCTTCAGTTGTGTCCACACAGAAGATGGTACAGGTTGAGCATTCCTAATTCAAAAATCTGAAATAAACCCAAAATCTGAAACATGTTGAGCACCAACATGACTCCACAAGTGGAAAATGTATACCTGACCCCATGCGGTGATTTGCAAGCTATTATAAGATTTATATGAAACATAGATGAATTTCTAATTCATGTTTAAACTTGGGTTTCAACCGCAGGATATTTTGTTACATATTTGCAAATATTCCCAAATCTGAAAAAAATCCATAACACTTCTTGGACCCAAACATTTCAGATAAAGAATACTCAATCTGTAGTTCCTTTAAGCAGCTCCCATCATTATAGGGCAAAAAAAAAAAAAAATCTCCCAGATGGGATTTAGAGTCTTCTTTTTTTTTTTTTTGTTACCGTGGATTGAACACGGGACCTTGCATTTGTGAGGCAGTTAGAGTCTTCTTGCCTTCAATTATTTCTGTCCTGTGTGACCTGTTACAAAAGTGGCAGAGGTGGTATGGTGTGGTGGACACAGCTCTCTGGACTTGACTTGCCTGAATCATGTAATGCTCCATATATACAGGCCACAGGAAAATAAAAAACCTTAATCCTGGCTTTTGATTTTCTGCTTTGCCCTTTCCCATCTTAAGGAATTTCAAGAACCCCTTTAGAAAAACAAAAGCTCTGAGAGCTAAAATTAGTATCAAACGAACAAATAACCTCCAGGCATGGTGGCACACACCTGTAGTCCCAGCACTTGGGAGGTTGAGGTAGGAGGATCACCATGAGTTTGAGGCCAACCTGAACTGCATAGCGAGACCCTGTCTCAAAAAACAAACAAGTACCTCACAGGAAGAGAGTTTGAATTTCTGAATTCAGCTCTCCTGTTCAGTGACACACATGAAATGTTGGGATTCTAGAACTCTTTTTTTTTGTTTTTGGTAAGCATATTCCCTTCCCAAAAAAGCTTTTGTGTGCAGATCTTAACTGTATATATTTTATCCCCAGGAAATAAACTCAAGTTCTCTCTTTACAACTCTCTGTGTACTACTTACTCTTAGCCATGATTGCCAAGAGCACTGAGCACTGTAGCTGGCAGTGCCAGGCATGTGTGTGCATTTGGGACTTGCCAGTTCAATCCCAGGAGCTGAACTCTGGCCTTCCTCTGCTGCGTCTTTAGCCCATTGCTTGTGTAATATACCACTACTTCCTTTTTGCATTTTCTTGGTCTTGCTTTTGGTTCATGGTTCATATCTCTCTCCTAAAGCTGTCCCTGTAGCCATGCATGTGGCCCTCCTGGACATCTGCAGTTGTCTCTTATTTTGAGTGCATGCTGTCTGTCCCTCTGGAGAATTCAACTTGAGTGTACACTCTGGACTGACTTGTTCTTGTAACGTTGGCAATGGTGCTTTTTCTTTGAAGATGCCAACATGGGGTGAAGGTAAAGGAGTGAGCTGCTGCCCTCCATTTATTTTGTATTGGTTTTTGTTTTTTTGGTACCGGGGATCAAACTCGGTACAAACTTGCACTTTCAAGGCAGGCAGCGGAACCACTGAGCTAAATCCCCGGCCCTCAAATTTTTGTTTTGTTTTGTTTTTTTGGTACCGGGGATCCAACTCAGGTCCTTGCGCTTTCAAGACAGGTGGCATAACCACTGAGCTAAATCCCCAGCCCCCCCGCCCTCAAATTTTAATAGGTATGGCCAAACGCCCTTCTGTATAGATAGTAGCAGTTTCCATTTATACCAAGTATGACAGTATTTCCACATTGCCAGTAATGATTATCATCAGTCTTTTGAATCTTTGCCAATTTGATAGGTGATAAATTTTATGTCATTTAAATTTGTGTTTCTTTAATCATTGATAAAATTGAGCATCTTTTCCTATCTACTTTTCATTTGGACCCCTGTGCCCTTGATTCTTTTAGCCACTTGGGCCCCCTTGCTGCCTCAACAGTAAGACAGGGAGCTTGATATACAGTTGTGTTTATCCAAAGCTGATCAGTTCTCAGATACCACAGTGATGTGCCATTTCAAAGTTCCATATGAAGCACTTAGAGAAGCATAGCCTGTGGGCCTCCTTACAAGTGTTTCTCTCTTCCCCATATCCTATCTCCAACACGTTTTCCTCTCAGCAGAGAGATAAAGTACAGGTGTTATTCAGTGATGGTAGCCACTGCTTCCTTGAGAGCATGTGGCAGTGTATTTCTTGCTAATGAAAAGGCTGTCATAATGGGTTAGGTCCATAGGGGCTCTGCCCTTCTGTACTTGTATTCCCAGGGAGAAAGTACTCTGCCTTAATTACCAACAGCATGCTAGCAGAGAGGTGTATTTGCTAATTGATTAGGGGACAATCTTTTGCAAGGATGTGGAACTGTTGGGGTGATTTTGTTTTGTTTTTTTCAGGTAAACAAATAAATTTGGGCCAGGCAAGCTGATTTTAGGGAGATGAACTATGTAGAGATTCCCTTTATTAATCTTACATCATTAGTGCTACTTCTGTGTCCTTATTTTCCCCCCTCTCTTTTCTTTCTCTCTTCTCCCCTTTCCTTCTCTCCTGACCCATCTCCTCCCCTTTCCTCTTTTCTTTTGTTTTTGTAATAAACTAGGGATTGAACCCAGGACCTTGCAAAAGCTAATAAGCACATGCTTATCACAGAACTATGTTCCCAACCCAGTCGTATTCTAACTTGGTTGTAAGAATTCCTGAGTTGTCCTGGCTTTCCTTTTGGTACAAGTGGTGAGTACTACCTCTTCTACCCTCCATTCTCTCTGGTGTGCCCTCTTTCTGTTTGGCAACACCAGATTCCTTTATTTGGTTTGGTTTTGATTCCCTCCTTCTGTCTTGGAATGGCTGAACCCTGTTCTGAAATATATTTTTAAGATAGTGTTTAAGAAGCAAACACTCTGCCTTCTTAAAACCACAGAAACTGCTTGTGAAACAGCCATAGGGCAGGCTGCCAAATCCAGACTGTTAAAACCAATCCCTTAATGACAAAATGTCAAACACTGATGTTAAACCTTCATTATGACTGTGGTATGAGGATTTTCTCAATAATAAATTTCAGATGCTGACCTCCCAGTTTCACATTCAGCATGGTTATGTTACCTTATGGTAAACCATTCCAAAGAGTCTTGGGTAGCTAATCTGTGGGCTATTGAGAGAAAAGGTTTTAAACAAACCTATTCCTCATCTTTTTTGGTTTGTTTGTTTGTTTAAGGAAGTGACTTTTGTGGTGATTTGAACCCATCCTTTCACCAGCTTTTCCTGTTTTTAAGATCTGAGAGGGCTGGGATGTAGCTTAGTCGCACCACGCCTGCCCAGCAAGCACAAGGTCCTGAGTTTGATCCCTGGTACCAAAAAAAAGGACCTTAGAACAAGCCACCGAATTGTGTCTTTCCCCCAAAAGAGAACTTGGACCCTAATCTTTATTTATCCTGAGTTAACTGACTTCTTTTTTGTGGTGGCTTAAAATCTTCTGTTTGTCTAGGGAACTTTATTACGTTCTAAGAACTTTGAGGAATGAATATTCACTTCTCCCTGTTATCTTCCTCAAGATTGCTGAAAAGGCTAGAAGCTTGATGGATAAGGGTACAACTTAAATACTACTGGTAACAAGGTGAACTGAGCTCTAGCACTGGTTGAATGAGAATTAAGGAAGGAAGGAGATCAGGCTTAATAACCAACAATGGGAAGAAAGGAAAACTATGTAAATATGACTCCCTGTCATAGCCAGTTTTGAGATTGGGCAGTGGTGGCTGACACGCATGATGCTGGCTGTTTGTTATCATTGAAAGCTCTAAAATGTTCACCATCACTGAGATAGGGAGTTCCGGTATAGAATTTCAGGAATCCCTTCCAAATCTTTGCCAGGATAACAAGCTTCAGTTCGTGTTGCTAAGGGCTTTTTCTGACTTCATTTCTACAACCAAATGTCCTGAGCATCTTTTTTGATATTTTGTATTTTAAGCTTTGCTCGTATCATCTTTCCTTGTGTATTGGGTCTGACTTTAGTTTCCAGGTTTATTTTTATTTTTTTTGGTACTGGGGATCAAACTCAGGAGCTTGCACTTGCCAGGCAGGCGCAGCACCACTGAGCTAAATCCCCGGCCTTAGTTTCCAGATATTAAAGACAAGGAAGGCTGAGGAATTGGTGCATTAGTGAGTCTTCCTGAGTTGTTTTCTTACTCCAGCGTCACATGACTCTCACCATGGTCCACTCAGTGCGAGGCTGACCCTGTTCATTGAAACCCCATGGACTAGACAAAGCCTGGTAGAACTGATGGACTTGTCTGTGAGATCTGGAATCTTTAGTCTCTCTTAGCCCATTGCTCAATAGCAGAGACTACAGGCCACTAATAAATTGGGGTGATTACACTTCTTTAGTCCTACATTTGGTCTTGTGCTAGATTGCATTTTGTGCTTATCTCTCATAATAAATTGTTAACTCCTTTGAAGGCAGGGCTGTGTTTTATCCCTCTGTATCCCTTTCTCCGCTCAGAGCCTATTAGTGGACTTTGTACAGTCAGCTCTCACTGAATTATTTGTAAAATAAAAAACAAGAAATGGGCTAGGGGTGTAGCTCAGTGGTATAACATATGCCCAGCACAAACAAGGCCCTGTTGTGCCTCCAGCACCACACAAAATTAAAAATAAAAATTGGAACATAGGTAGTCTCCATTACAACTACCCTCAGGGAACTGTATCCATATTAGTTTGTAAACCAGACATCTATCTCTATTCAGATCTTTGGCCACTTAAATCACAAGTCTTAATCAGTATTTTAATCAGGTACAATCATCACTAAAAAAAGAGAACTACCTTTTGGCTGGGGATGTAGCTCAGCAGTAGAGCACGTACCTATTATGTGTAAGATCCTGAGTTCAATCCCTAACACCACAAAAACAAAACAAAACTACGTTTTGAGGATGAGAGAGGTTTACACTATTGCTGGATTAAGAACTCAGAGAGGAAATCACAGGGAGAGAATGCACTGCTGAGGAATCCCTGGTAGGGACCAGTGTCAGAAAGCCAAGCCCTCTGTTCTTGCCACTTCATTCAGATCTCTGCCTGTGGTGTTGCTCCTGGTTAACTGCCCTTAACCTTCCCTTATTGTGATGAGTGAACAGGTATTTGGAGTATTAAGAATCTTGTCCAGAGTTGGAGAGATCATGTGCTCTGTGTCAGAAAGCTGCAGTTATTTATAGGGGGAGAATAGCTCAGGAACATGGCACAGGAAGAACTGATTTCACACCAACTTAGCGCCTAGTGATGGCGAGGACCCAGATTTTTCTTTGAGCATCTCAAAAGAGATCAGTTGCTTCTCTCCCATACAAGTACTAACCCGGCCAACTTGCTTAGCTTCCAAGATCAGGTGAGATTGATATGTTCATAGTGGTGTGGCTATAGACTAGTTGTTTCTCTGAATAGACCAAGAGCTATGGAAGTCCTGGACCAGGTTGTCCAGGACTGCAGTGAGTAAGATGAGGGGAGAAAGGTGACTGTTTTCTTCTTTTTTCTTGATTGACTTGCGATATGAAAGCTCCGTCTAACTTTTTCATCTCTTCCCCTTGCCCCCCCATCTCTTGTTTTGAACCCATGAAGAAGGTGCCAGCTGTATAGGGTGGTGGAAATGAGGACCTGTTAAACTGGTCTGCTTAGCACCCCCACCTCCAACTGAAACTGCTGCTTGCTGGAGTTTGCCAAATCAGTTTCTCCTCACAGATTACCTACTCATGGCAGGCGGGCAGCTCCCCACCCAGGAGTCCCAGAGGAGCTGAGGTGCTGTGGGAATCATGCAGGTGGGGGCAAGTGTTAGGCACTAGGTGTGCCACTTACCCCACCAGGGGCTGTGCCTACTCAGCTGTTCATGGGAATGCTGCAGAGCTCTGGGGCCTCCGGGAAAGAGACTGTTTCATGGTGTCTTTCCTTGTACCTTGTGGCCACATTTCTGGTATTTGGGGAGGCCAGAAGGGGTGACGAGCTTGTAAATAGAATTAAATCAAGTTTAGGGAAGGAGCCAGGTGTGGTGGCGCACATCAGTAATCCCAGCACTCGGGAGGCTGAGGCAGGAAGATGGCCTTGAGTTTGAGGCCAACCTGAGTTACATAATGAGTTCACAGTCAGCATGAACTGCATAGTGAGACCCTATCTCAAAAAAAGGAGTCAGTTCTTCTCTAGGGCACCTTGAGTTTAGGGTTGTCAAGTTTTTAAAGGGGTGCTGCTGTTTAGTACTTTAATTTCTGGAGTTGCCACTTGGGTTACCCTAAATTTTTTCAGCCCCAGTCAAAAGAGGCTTTCTAGTATATGAGCCTGGTGTCCAAAACGATGTTTACATACATAGCCAGAATTTTAGTCAGGTGAAATCAAAATACACTAACGTCAGGAAATGGTCTTCAGGACCTGCAGCCTGAGCTCATCTCAAGGACAGGGCTGGAAGGCTTGTGAGCACAGATGTACTGAGAGCTCTCACATCCACACAGGAGACCCTCGGAGCTCTTCTCAGGCCCTACATTTTACAAGTGTGGAAATACAGGTCCCAAGAGGTTGAATAACTTTGAGCAGAGTTGGGTCTAGAATAGCTCTCCCTTGGGGCCCTTGTCATATTCCCCTGTCACCCCCTCTTCAGAAGGAGCTCTGCTGCCTAGAAGGCCTGTGTGAGAACTACCTGCAGACCTCATGGAAGGAGGCAAGATAGGAAAGGACAAATTGGGGGGGCAGCAGGTTCCAGCTCCACACACAGAAATGAGCTCTGAAATCCAGAGACTGCATTCATCAAGGTGCCAGAGCCTCTAGGGAATAGCTTTAAAACAGTGGGCGAGTCACACGAGGTGGCAGATACTTATAATCCCAGCACAGGAGATGCTGAAGCAGGGGCTACAGTAGTTCAACCCGAACTGCATAGTGAGACCCTAATTTAAACAAATAAATCAAAACCATGGACAGTAGCATTCTAGCCTTGGCTGAGGTTAAAGGGATCACAGTGGGACAGGGTTGTGTTAAGAACTGTTGGAGTCACTCTGGTCAGAGCAGGAAGATCTTGACCTTATAACTTCACAAAATGACTTAGGAAAGTGCTTTTGGAGAGCCTGCGAGGTGTTAGGCACTGTGTCTGGGCACTGAGGACCCAAAAGTAACTGACTCTTGGAGATTTCTCTGAGACTGCTCTCAGTCTCATACAGTGGTGAACAAGACAGCCACTGGAAGTTGTGAAGGAAACCAGCAAGTGAGCCGCAGTTGATCCTAGGGCTAAGTGGGAGGGACATACCAGGGACCCCTGAAGTGAGCTGGGTGAATGGAGCCACAAAAGCTTACCAGAGGAAATGATGTCTGAACTGAGTCCCACCAGGAAGAGAAAGGGGAGCAAGATGAAAGGAAAGTGCCCTGTGTGGTGGTGGGCTGCAGCAAAGACCTAGAGGTCTGAGAGAACATTGTACATTTGAAGACAGGTAGCTGGAGCTCAGTTGCAGGCAGTGAAGGGGAGCCAGCCAGCTCATGGTGCAGTTATAGAAACAGTCCAGAAACCTCGTGGGTCTAGTCTGGACATACATATAGATGGATGGACATATGCACACACACACGTGCATATATATATATTATATATATATATATATATACACACTATGTATAGTATATATATGTATAAATTGTATGTGTGATGAGAAAGATTTTCTTTTTTGTTGTTACTGGGGATCAAACTTGGGACCTTGCACTTGTGAGGCAGGTGGCGGCACCACTGAGCTAAATCCCTGGCCCTGAGAAAGATTTTTTTTTTGGTACTGGGGATCGAACTCAGGTCCTTGCACTTGTGCAGCAGGCTGCAAAACCACTGAGCTAAATCCCCAGCCCCTGAGAAAGATTTTTTTTAAAGGCATACTTTCAGTGGGAAGCCATTGATTGCATCCTGTTCCCAGGACTGTATAACCTGTCTAGAGGATACTTAATGCTTCCTCTCCACACTGCCATGTGCCACATATAGAGTAAGAGGGACAGGTTTTTCTGTGTGCAGGTGTGGGAGGAGAATAGGCTGACCAGGGTTTCAGTCTTGGAAGGTTTGTGTGGCTTTAGCTTTGCAGCAGGGCTGGCTGGGGATACTGGGGCTGCATTAGGCCCATGAGTGAGAATTGCTTTCCCTTTCTTCATGGGGGAGTGATTCACAGACCATTGCTGCCACTGGAAGTTCTCCAGGTTTCTTTGAGGAAGGCTATGAAGGCCAGTGGTAGCAGTTGGTGAGAAAAAGGAAATACTTAGTGGCTTTCTCACCTACAGCTCCTGACAAACATTACTGTCACTAAACAGCACCTCACTGTGGCAGCCTCGGGCTCTGTGCTGGCTCTGTGCTGGCAATGGAGGTGCCTTCCCCTGTGGGAGGCTGTCATCTGTGGCTTCTGCTCTCCCCTTGGTCACAGACTGGATTGTGCAACATACTCAGTGAGAGTCACCTGCCCTCCTGTCTTTGGCAGTGAGTCGCAGACCTTAACTGCCAAGATTGTCAAAATGACTGCTCCATGCTGCAGCAGCCAGAGCACACCAGCAAAACGTGAAATTGACCTAAGGTTAGAATCTGATTTGAGGGGAGATTTTGGGGGACAGCATTTCATTGACTGCATAGGCTGTCACTTGGGATGAGTGTGTACCATGCTAGACTGGCTTTAGTCTTGCTCTTTCTGCTTTTCCCAGAAACCATACACCTGCCTACCTCCTGTTATGTTCTGGTTCTTTTTTGGGAGGGGGGGATACTGGGGATTAAACTTGGGTCCTTGTGCTTGCGCAGCAGGTGATGAAACCACTGAGCTAAATCCCCGGCCCTGTTATGTTCTAGTTCTGATAGGAATACCAATTCAAAGTTCTTGGCAGGAGACCAACCTACTTCTGCCTTAGCTGGTTTCCCTTCTGTCACCAGCTTGTTTGATGTGCAGGTTCTCCAGAGTTCTTTTTCTTCTTTTTAGTGCTAGGCATTGAACCCATGGCCTTTGCCCTAAGCTATAGCCCCAACTTTTTATTTATTTATTTTTTTTTTTGAGACAGGGTTTCATTAAGTTGTCAAAGTGCACATGCTGGGCTTGAACTTGCAATCCTCCTGCCTCAGCATCCCAGAGTGCTGGTATTACAGGCGTGGGCCACCAGGTCAGCAACCCACAGTTCTTATGCATCTGGTTGGTTCTGTAGTGGCTAGAGATAGAGATAGAGCTCCTGCAGCAGGAACACAGCTGCTTCCTTCCCTGGTTTACGGGTGGGGAGTGAAAGTAGAGAATCATGACCTCCCTGTGTGCCCCCCCCCCCGCCATGTTGCCAGGCAAATTGGAGTGACCAGCTCACTCTGCTCTGAGTGAGCAGGGACACAGCCTGCCTCAATGCGCTCTGCATGACAGCGGCACTCTGGAGGAAGATTAATGGACATGTGACTATGTAAACTGTAGAGCATTTTACCAACTCAGGCCTGCCCTCTGTGGCAGGTGTGGGCTCATTCTGGTTTTAGTGAAGACCAGGGCTCCTTAAAGGAGATAGTGACCCAGCCAGCTGTCTGCCAGATATGCCTAAGGTTACCCTGTTCTCTAATATGTTGGGAAATGGAAAGCGTTTCTACATGTCCCAGATCTTCAGGAGAGCTGGGTGGGTGGTGTAGGGAGTTTATTCTTGGAATCACATGCAGTACAATATCTGTTTTTCCTCCTAAGCCAGGTTCTATAGTTCCTAAGCTGGGTCCTTTCCTTCCTAATTTACCGCCTTCAGTTTTCTTAGCATGGATGTGTCTTCCGTGCCTCAACAGGACTGTGGGTGAGAGGTTAGGAAAGTCATTGCTACCCCTTTGCTAGAAAGGAGGTGTTAGAAAGGGAGCATAGGTTGCCACCAGTTGTTATAGTCCCCCTCTGGCTGGCTAGAGGAGGGACACCACCACCCTTAAACTTTTGCCAACCTCTTCCGTAAGCCCAAATGGGAACATTCTCTTGCTATGAGCCTTGAGTGCCAAGGCAGGGACCAGTGGTAGTGGTTGAGCTTGCTGAAATAAGGGGAGGATTGGTTACTTAGGAACTGTGACAAATGGTTTTGTGGAGGAACAGGGGAGAAAGAGTCTAATTTCAAGAGAATCAAAGGCCAGCTTCTGTAGCATTATTGTGTAGCTTCTACAGCCATGACTGCTTGGAGCAAGGCTGAGGTGCTAAGTACCTTTCCCTCTTCTTCCTGTGTTTTCTGGCTGCTGACTGTAGTCAGACTGACCACGTGGTAAGGAGGATGACCGTAACCTGGTGTCCAGGCTCCCTGTTCCATGACCCCCTCTGCCCTGGAGTTAGGCCTAAAGGTGTTTGTTTGTTTTCTTTCTCAATGCTGAGATCAGTTAGGACAAAAAGCAGTCATAGGAAGTTCTGTTATGGTAACTTGACTTCTGGTTGGAAGTTTAGTTATCTGAGAAATGAATGGTTTCTTCATCCAAATGAACACTTAAAACATCCTCTCTTGCGGTGGGGGGGGGGCATAGCTCAGTGGTAGAATATTTGTGTAGCATGGGTGGGGCCCTGGGTTCAATCCCTAGCACTGCAAAAAAGAAAACAGGAAATGCCTTCTCTCTCTCTGTTTTTTTTTTTGGTATGGGGATCGAACTTGGGACCTTGCACTTGCAAGGCAGGCGGTGGAACCACTGAGCTGAATCCCTGGCCCTCTCCTTTTTAAACATACATACATTTTTTGGTGGGCCAGAGGGCTTTGGTTGGTTATTCAATTTGGTGCTCTTTAGGGGCCCTATGTTGTCCATTCCTCTAGCCTTCCCCCACCCTAAAAAAACCTCCAAATTTAACCTTTCATTCAAAGAGCACTGGAAAAATTAAGCAGTGCCTCAAGGTCACTTGATCATAAGTGGTATTTGGCATAGGCAGCTGATTTGGCATATGGTGAGACATTTCTGCTTTATATTTGAGCAAAAGATTTCTTGGCAGGAGGCCTCTATTCTGTGTTCCCAATATTTGCCCTGTGCACAGGGTTTGCCCTTCCCCTCTCCTCCCCTCCCCTGACAGGTTGTTTTAATCCTCTTGCCTATAAACAAGTGCAGCAGAACATGGAACCCCAGCTCCCATGACCTTGGTTATCTCTTCGTAGGGTAACTAACCAGCATTGGCATTAAGATGCCATAGTCACTTGTCATGGGGTAGAGGCCAGGAAGAGGCCTGGGTCTGCCAAGGAAGATGATGGGCTGTGTGAAGACTGGGGGAGGGGTGTCAGTGCCCTTGAAGCAAGACTCTCAGCTATGAAAAGATGTTTCCTTCCTTCTTGTCTTTATTACCCCTAATTCCTAGTTTTGGTATCATTTATTTCCCCTGTTCTCAGATCCTGTCTGCAGGGGCCCCGGACATGTGCCTTTTAATTCTTTTTTTATTTTTTATGTTTTTTTGTTACCGGGGATTGAACTCTGGTCCTTGCACTTGCTCAACAGGCGGCGAAACCACTGAGCTAAATCCCCGGCCCTACATGTGCCTTTTTACAGAAACTACCCAAGACAGATGCCTGCTTGTTCATGGGGTACAAAACCCAACACCCCAAATCCTATCTTCCCAAATAGTGATCCTGTTATGTTGTGTGAAGGACCACTGGTGATGGAATCCTGGCTGCTACAGAAAGCTGCTCAGTCCCCAAGGAGGGACACTTAAGCTGGAAGTGTGACTGAGCTTTTAGCACCCTCCACATAGGTTTCCTTCATCTCATAGCAGAAGGGGCAGCCTGAGCATTGGGAAGTTTATGAGGACGTACTTGCTCTTGCCACACTGCACATGTATGTGTCTGAAGTACTGGTTACATTTCCCACTGTGATTGCTAATTTGCAAAATTTACAAGACTGTATATCTAGAAAGTTCTTGCAAGACTGCCAGCACTCTGCCTCAGGAGCTGTGGTATACTCTGGTTTTTCCTAGGATGGGATATGTATACAATACTACCTCAGTTCACAACTTTAATTTCCACAGTTCTGGTTGCAAAGCAAATTGAATGAGAAGCAAATCAAATTCAGTGGTTAGGTTAAAAAATTTTTTTTTTTTTTTTGAGACAGGATTTTGCTTCTGGCCTTAAACTCACCGTGATCCTCCTGCCTCAGCCTTCCAAGTACTAGGATTATAGGCCTGTGCCACTACACCCGGCGGTTACATTTAGTATTGACCTTATGGGGAAATTTGACTCAATTCTCATCCAGTTAGGTTTGAGACCAGAATTGTGGAAAGAATTAAATTCATGAACCAAGGTACCACTGTATTTAAATGTTCTTTTTTGTTGTTGTTGTATTTAAATGTTCTCATCAGGGAAGAATAGAGTGACCTTTTATGGAAGAGATAAAATAGTTGAGCTCCTGGAACCTTTTCTGGCTCTATAAAAAACCCAAGTCGCATCTTAGCTGTGCAAGATGACCAGAACTTAGGCTCTGACTACTGACATCCTAGGCCATTTGGAGATACAGAGCATTTGTGGTGAGCACTGGATAAAGATGTTTGGGCTTTAGCTGGGCATGGTGATGCAGGCTTGTAATCCCAGCACTCAGGAGGCTGAGGCAGAAAGATTGCCACCAGTTTGAGGCCAGCCTGGGTTACATAGTGAGTTCAAGGCCAGCCTGAGCTCCATAGTGAGACCCTGTCTCAGCGCCCCACTCTCCCCACCCCCCCACCCCAAATTAGGCTGGAAACCCACAGTGGATTTTTTTCCTTCAGGGCTGTGTTTAAGCCACTGTGTCTATCACCAGTTACAGATGCCTTTTAGGATTTATTGGGGTGGGGGGGTATCCATATTCTTGTAGCTCTCTATTCTTCCCTGCCCGCTCTGAAACATTCAAGAGGTGGGAAGCTACAGATTTGCCTCCCTGTCTCCTTCAGAATAACCAGCATTCTGTGGTAGTACATCTAACAAAGCCCAAAAGTGGCCCCCTTCCTCCCAACATTACCTGTTAACTTGGCAGTTGTAGTTCCTGAGGCGTTCTACTAGCACATAAGCTAAGCTCCTGTTCCTATCATAGATGTCAAAGAGAAGTTGGAGGTTTGGGAGCCCCAGTGTTTGCTCCCTGTGGTGGGAGAGCAAAGATTTGTTCCAAGGTCCCAATTTGGAACTCTGAATTCATTTTCTTGTCCTGGGCTATGGCTTAACTTTTAAGTATGGTTCATATACTGCTACAGATCCAGTGGGGATCCTCATAGGTTAACCTGAGAATACAGTCACCGTCGATAACATGTTTCTGTGGAAAAACAGTTCCTTCAGAAGGTGTTTATTTTTCGCAGTGCTAGAGATGGAACCTATGGGCTCACTCATGCTAGACAAGAGCTGTACCATGAGTTATGCCCCAGACCCTAGAAAGGAACTTTGGTAACTTGGAGGTTTCTTGAGGACCACAGTGTAGCAGATTTGCTTGTGCTCTCAGAGGTGTTCTCTTTATGTCACATAAGTGACATTATTCTAGATGGCAAACAACAAAGAAGAAAAGCATCCCTCTTCTATCCAGGGCAGTTGCTGGAGGGCTGTGCTCTCCTGTGATGGCTCTGAGGCAGTTGTGCCTGAGTCGCCCTTTCCATCTGATTGCACCTGTGGTCTGGTGGCCCCCATTCCATGGCTCAGGGACCTCTTCTTCATAGGCTTTTTTTTTGGCAGGGAGCATGGGTTGTTAATATCTGCTGTAGGAACCACAGATACCACTTCTGTCTACCAGTGGGAATAGCCTGGTGGGTCTTTGGTTCTGGAAGGAGCAGCCAGTTGGACTGTTAGCAGTCTCTTAAGTGGAACAGCCACACTACTGAAAGCCTGGCTGGATGGGATGCTTGTGAGGTCAGGGTGGCAGTGACAGCTTTTGGTGGCTTGTTTTTGTTTTTGTTTTTCCTGCTTGTGCTCTGACCTCTGCCCATGGTGTCTTCTGGTGCAGCAAACTTTGCCCTGGTGTTTTTTCTGACATTTCTTCCTCCTCA
This sequence comes from Heterocephalus glaber, assembly GCF_000247695.1. The sequence goes on along the minus strand of NW_004624767.1, from coordinate 22,375,162 downwards.
ACTCTCTCTGAATCTGGAGGAATAGGAGGCAATTTTTCCTTTTCCAGGGGAAGATGCAGTAGAAAGAGGCACATGTCTTGTTCAGCATCTTCCAGTGGCTGCTTGAATTGGACCGGAGCCATAAGATCTGTTTCCTAGCCTAGGACTGATGCCGATCCTTAGCATAAAGGAGACTTAAGGAAACCTTATCAGCAAGGAAGGAACAAAGGGTTAAAGCTGCATCCAGGTAGAAAGGAGTTGCATAAATGCTGAGAGAGTTTTTTTTTTAAGGTCTCATGCTTCTTTTTTACTGTGTCTTGGCAAAAACTCTAGGAGAAGATGGAAGATTCTGGGAGGAGATGATTATGCTGGGTGAGTCAACTGAGCTCCCCAGCTGCCGTTTTTAGTTCCCTCTGCTGTAACAGGAGGCAGTTTGGGGAGGTGGGGGCAGGGTGGGAATGCTGCTTTGTGCAACAGGACAGGAGACAGGTATATATGGATTTTTTGGTATCCTTAGGTTGACAGGAGCTTACAATCAGCACATTGGTTCAAGCAGGACATACTAAAGCAGAGTTTTTAGTGTGGCAAATGGTAAATAAATGTCTCCTTCGATCAACTCTTATGAAGAGTCATTGTCACTTCCCAATCAGTAGCTTTTGGAGTGACTCTGGTTGGATTACGTTCTTACAGCAACCCAGAGCAGTAGAAGGATTGAAGGTAGGCAGAGAGCAGAACTGCCTTAAGTGGGAGGGCCTGTTGGTTGTCATGGGAGGAGAGGCTTCCCCCTCTGTGAAAGGAGGAGGCCTTGGTTTGATTGAGGGGGAGTTGGGGAGAAGATGGGGTGGGTCCTGCCAGTTCCTGACTGCCTGTGTTCCAAGTCTGTCTACGGTGCCCTTCAGTGAGCACTTTCTTTATGTCCTTAGGCAAGGGGATTATGGGGCGCACTATCCACTTGGGTGTTGTCTGCTAAGTACACTGATTATGGATTAATATTTTTGGATTCCAGAGACCATCATGAAAACATCCCAACACGTTTTCTTATTCATTTGTTCATTCACATTTGTTCCTTGAGTACTTTAATTAAATGCTGTGTTAGGCATTTACTGAGCTATGAATAAAACAAAGTTCCCTCCCTTTGACAGACAGTAACCAACAACTTCAAGGGCAGTAAATGCTTTGAAAGAGAAGAAATAGAGTTTATGGCAAGAAGTATTGATATTTCTTTGCCCTTGTCTCCTGAGGGGCAGAGGGGGGCAACTTTTTTTTTGGTACTGGGGATCGAACTTAGGACCTTGTGCTTATGAAGTAAGTGCAGTGCCACTGAGCTAAATCCCTGGCCCTGGAGGGCAACTTTAAGGGTCAGTAAGTTGTACCTCTTCTGTTCCACAAGTACTTTGACATGGATCAGCCTGGTGTTGGCATCAAGACCATATGAAGGTGGGCTGGGGATTTAGCTCAGTGGTTCCGCTGCCTGTCTCGAAAGCACAAGGTCCGAGTTTGATCCCCAGTTGAAAAAAAAAAATTAAAATAAAGAAAAGAGCATATGAAGGTGAGCAATACATTGTCGCTGATCCCTCAGAGCTTGAGGGAGTTAAGATGTAGGGACCCAAGAAAAAATGAAGAGTACAGAAAGTGTGCTATGATAGTCCAGAGAAAAGACTGACTGCTTCTGGCTAAGGTGTTGGGATGAACAAAGTAGAGAAGAGTTTGCTTAGGTGGAGCACTTCCTGTGTGTGTGTGTGTGTGTGTGTGTGTGTGTGTGTGTGTGTTGCATCTGGGTAGTGTTTTTTGTTTTTGTTTTTGTTTTTGTTTTGACACAAGGTCTCGCTATGCAGTTCAGGTTGGCCTACAACTCACTGTGTAGCGTAGGCTGGCCTTGAACTTGTGGCGATTCACCTGAGTGCTGGGACTACAGGTGTCCACCACCATGCCCGGCTCTGGGTAGCTTTTTGTACCACAGTTCCACCCCATTCCTTATCTGGTAGCCAGAGCAGAGGAGCCAGTATCCTCCCACAGGTCTAACTCCACAGTGGTGCCTTTCCCACCATGTCACATGCAGCTTCTTAGTACACAGCAGTGGAACTGCATGTGGAAGCCCAGAGTCCTGAGAATATGCCAAAAACAAACTGCTAGGCAAAGAAAATGAGGTGGGGTTAGGTTAGGAGAAGGCCCAGGCACCTCAGCTGCACTGGTTGGAATCCCTCCACTCCCCATAATCCCCTGTGAAGTGAGCCAAACCTTTGTGCTCCAGGCTGCCTTCTGCTTACCCCCACCAACCCATCCCCCAGAGCCCTGGGCTGCTGGCACGCTGGCTCTCCTGTGCTATGGAGGAACTTGCTGGTCTCCATGGTTACAGTAACCCACTGGTACGGGAGGAGCCGAATGAAGTGCAAGGCTGGCAATGTGAGCTTCCCCCAGCCCTTGGCACCATGTGGTACTGGTATGTTGGCTGTTTCTTGGACCTTTCTGGGAGGAAGGAGTTAAGGAGCTAACAAGGAAGGGAAGGGCCTTGATGAGATCACTCATCCTCTTTTGGGCTATGCAGAGGGCAGCGGTGTGGGCAATTTACATGTGCCTCTTGGCAGGATTGCTTCACAATAGGAAGGAAGGTCTTTTTTGCCTAACAGCCCACCCATGAGAAGATTGTCTTTTCCTTGTTACACAAAGAATACCAGGGAGGTGGGAATCAGTTTAGCTACACTTGTATTCCAGTGAAGTTCTTAGAGTTTATAGCTCTCCCCAGGGACTAGAGAAGCCTTTGAGATTGGAAACAAAAGTGAAGGAGAGAATAGGAAACATTGTTAGAAAGTTACTGAGCATCAGGCACTGTTGTAAACGCATGAATGTTCTTATTTAATCCTTACTCTAATACTGTGGAATGGGTTCATCTAGTATCCTTATGTTCCAAATTAGAGGAGTCAGGTAATCTTGTTTAGGTTCAGTCAACTAATAAGAATCAAAGGTGGGGGCCAGGGATTTAGCTCAGTAGCACCACGCCTGCCTTGCAAGCGCAAGGTCCCAAGTTCGATCCCTGGTACCAAAAAAAAAAAAAAAAAGAATCAAAGGTGGGACTCTGCCAAGGCTGTCTGCCTCCAGAGCTCTGCCTGCCCTCATGCAGTAGGCAGATAGACTGTAGATGCCATCTCCACAGTTCCCCTTTTCTAAGTTCTAGAAGGCAGGTGCCAGATCTCACTGAACTTTGCAGGCAACCCTGCCTGCAAAAGCAGGTCCTCACTGAAGACTTGCTGGAGCAGTAGTAGTTGGGGAGAGACAGATCAAAGTGCAGTGAGCAGATTCTCAAGGATGAGGTAGTGCTGGAAACTCATGGAACCATGGGTGCTCAGTAGAATGCGCACTGCATTTTGATAGGAGTCCAGCATATCAGGCAACTCTGAAGACCAGAGATTGAGGAGTGCTGATGCATTGTGGTTCCAGGCATGAAGGCAGGGAGCTTGAAGGCTTTGTTTTCATCTCTCTCTCCTTGTCAGTCCTGGACTTCTGCTCTTCCCAGGCAGGTCTGGATGCACTGTGGGGCTATCAGACCTGCAGGCTCCCTTCTCAGCCAGGTTGCATCAATGATCTTCCTGTCTTGGAGTAAGGGTTGCAGCTACAAGGGCTAAAGGGAAGTTAAGCACCTTGTGGTTGGCTTAAGTTGCAGGCTTTGCTGGTTTCCTTTGTCCAAGAGGTACCTACCCTGGCTGGAAAAAGGGAGCCGCCTTTGGAAGCTTTATTTATTCCCAGGTGTAGCCATCCCAGTTAATTTGGGGGGCATCTCCACTGCTAAATGTTGACTACAATTTTTTAAGTTCTCTCCCATACAGAATTCTCTGGTTTATTGACTCTTGGCAGTTGAGAGTGACAGTTGCTCAGGATCAAAGGATCCAGGGACGGTTCCTGGATACAGTAAAGGAAAGTGGGTTAAACAACTGGAGATTTGCCAGGTGTAATGGCACAGACCTGTAATCCCAGCCCTCTGGGAGGCTGAAGCAGGAGGATCACACATTCAAGCCCATTTTGGGCAATTGAGCGATCTAATGAGACCCTGTATTAAAATAAAAATAATAAAAAGAATAGAAAAAAATTTTAAAAGAGCTGGGAATGGAGCTTAGTGTAAAGGCCCTGAGTTTAATTATCAGCACCCCCCCCCTCCAAAAAAAAACACAGCAGGGCTTGCACAGCATATACCTTTTCATCTAAGTCCTACCCAACCTCTCCCTAGCCTCTTAATTCAGTGTTTGATACTTCCTCAGTTTACAAAACTCTCCCACACAAGGTACTGAGAATCCTTTTGTCACATTGCAGAACCCTGGGAACTGGAAAAACAAAGCTGTTTGATTCTGCCTTCTCTTCTGAGTCTGCCAGTTAGTGAAGGGGCAGGTGATTCTAAGCAAGTCTGACCTCAGAATCCAGAATAAACTGCTTTAGGGGCCCCTGGAGAAGGGTGGGAAGAGGAGGGGTTGCTGTGGGACAACTTGGATAGGACCCTAATGCAGCACTCACCCCTGGCCTCAGTGGAACCTGTCCTTCCTGTTGTCCTGGGCACCTTTTCTGAGCCTTCTGTCTGCAACCCCTGTCCCACCCCCCACCCTCCAGCCTATATTGGGCTATGGAGAAGGAGCCAGGCTTGCCTTCTTTTGGGAGAAATAAGAGAAACTTACGGAAAGGAGTGCCTAACAGTAGGAGGTGCTGAAGTTGGGGCAAATGCCCTGGGCTCCAGCCCAGGCCTTGCTCCAAGAGGCCACAGAGCCCTGGAAACATCTTCTAACCTCTGAGAGTCAGTTTCTTGATGGAAAATGGGTTAACTGCCTATCCAATAGGTCTGTGTAAGGAGGAAATGAGAGGTGTCAGTGCTGGCCATGTGGTAGGATCAGGCTGGATCTGTTGACCAGTGCTTACATGGATGCCAGGCATTTCTGGGCCACCTTTGAGTGCCATGGTTGCCCAGGTTATGTGTGTAGGTGCTGGCAGGGCACAAGAGAGGATTTTCTCTTCCCAGGGGAGTTTATAGAGTGGCTAGACCCTGGCCTGGAGTACTGGAAAGAATAAGTGTACCTGCAAGGCAGAAGGGTTCAAGCAGGACACAGACCAGTCAGTGGTCCAGTAGAGAGATAGCTGATTTGCCCCATACTCACCATGTGTCCAGGCTATGAGGGCTTTGAAGGAGAAAGGCATAAGGAAACTTGGGCTTTTTTTTGAGACAGGGTCTCACTATGTAGTTCAAGCTGGCCTTGAACTCACTATATAGCTTAGACTGGCCACCAACTTGCAGCGATCCTCCTGCCTCAGCCTCCCCAACACCCCTGGCCCTTGCGTTTCTATAGAAAAACGTGTTTTAGGGGTGAGGCAGGGGACTTGAACCCTGGAGACTTGGAAGTGAATGGGAACCTAAGGATAGTCTTCCAGAAACAGGGCTAGAAAAGATTTAAAAGGGGCATTTGGATTATTCTCACCCTTTGATCATGATCTAGGATTGAACTTCATTCTCTATAGTGACAGAGGCTCTTAATCTAAACTCACAGACCTCCAAAGGGCTGTACAGGGTCTTTGAGCCCTCTGAAATTATGTCCAGTGTTTGGTGTCTAGCAGAGTGTGCATTTTTCTATGGCTAAGCACTGCTATTTTAGGGAGAAGGAGGTCCATCTGCCACTAGGCTTGCTGGTTCCTGCTTACTCCCTCCCTTCTTGGGTCCTGAGGGAGGTTTGCTGGCCCTTGCTAGGACTGCCTCTCCCTCTCCAGGTCAGCACATCTGAGTCACACATAGTCTTCCCATTCATGTTTGAGGTCTTGTTAAATGATTTCCTACCCAGGTCTCACCTGCTATAGGTGAGATTGGGGTTTATGACAGCCCTAACTAGAGTTAGACTCTTCCTCACCCTCTCCAGCTGTTACCCTGCAGAGTACCTAGGGGAGGGTGGGGCAGCTCACTTCCGGGGAGGGAGGGGGAGGGGAGAAGGAAGTTGATCTAAACCCGCCTCTTTCTCTGTCTCTCTTCCTGCCCCGTCCCACCTTGCTTCTTGTGTACCGTCGTGGAACTGCACTCCCTTCCTGACCACCGGGCTCTGGCCCTTGAGAAGCTTTGGGCTTTGTCCCTGTTGCTCTCCTTGCCAAACCCAGTCTCTCTGCTACTGGTGGTTTCGATTGCGACACAGTCCAGGTTCCCGGGCAGGAACTTCTCAGCCTGGCCGCTTCACTTCTTTTCACTGAGGAGGTGGTGGAAGGTGTCGCCTGTGCCGCCTGAGTAAGGGTGGCTGGCTAAGCCGGCAGCCCCCGCCCTGGGCCTGGCTCTTCCCTTGCTGGCCTCTGTACTTTGCCCTCACTGCCTAACAGGTTCTGCCATGGGCTCTGCTGAATGGAAGTCGCTGGTAGTCTCTGTCCCTTTCTCCAGCCGGGTATGTGTTCCCCTTTTTTGGCCCTGGGACAGGGCACTTTTCTGATCCTCTTTTCTTTTGCCCACTTCAAACACATAATCTTTTTAAGATTGGTAAGTGGAGCCAGGTATTAGCATGGGGAAGTGGAACTCAAGGGAGGGTGTCCAAGGAGGCATTGGTTAGGAAAGGAATACAGGAATATATCAGGAAAGAAGTCTTCCTTTAGTCTCCCAGGGCTGTTGGAGGCGGGCTGTGAACCGAGAGGGCGCCAGGGTGCTATGGTGAGGTCCAGGGTCCAGGCTGGGATCAGGGCAAATGTCTAAGGGACACTCTTCACTCTGCCTCTGGCCCGGGAGTGCCTGCTTATCACTTCTCCCAGCCTGGCCCCTTCCCAGCCTTGAGCAAACCACAGAACACTTGAGGCCAGCCCTTTGTACAGAGCCTCAGAGCATGGCTTCTTTAGGAAAGAAATGTTGTAGGAGCCTCCAGCACTAGAGCAGGGGGCCCTGCCTACCTGAGTCAGCCCCAGACGTCTTGAGGTGGAGGCTGTCTTCGGGCAGGCCTGGCAAACATGCTTAAGCCAGGTTCTGAGATTCCAGGCAGAAGGGCTCTGGCAGACCCAGTGGATTTACAACTCAACTCTTTCTTTTACCCTCCATGCCCTGGCTTCTCTCCTGTTGATTGTAACCTCAGGACTGTTTTGGCCCTACTTTTCTTTTCTTTTTTTTTTTTTGAAATGGTCTCTCTGTGTAATTCAGGCTGTCCTTGAACTCATGGTGATCCTTCTGCCTCAGTCTCCCAAGTGCTGGAATTACAGGTGTGTGCCACCATGCCTGGCTGGCCCTACTTCTAAAACTGACCTGCTTAATAACCACCTGAGTCTTACTATTGGGTTCCATATTCTTCCTGAGAGGGGGAACCCTTATTTCTGAAGCCTGCTTGAGAGCCATGGGGCTACTTTCAACAGACCTTCTTAGGCCTTGGGTTCCTACCTAGCGTATGATGTGGGCCAGAGCTTTGGGAATATCTGGGATTGCACATTTCACTGAGAGCAGGGAAGCTGGAGGTGGAGAGGAAAGTAGGGCTTTACCCAGATTCTGTTTCTTCTGCCCAGAAGGACAGGTAAGCCTTGGCCTGCCATCCTGTTGGTGAGATAAGGGACTTGAATGAATAGGCCTGGTAGGAACTATAGAAGGGAAATTCTTTCCATGATAGCTCTTCAGCCTTACCTTCTCTTTGTCCTGTAGAGAAACATTAGGGGAGGAAGTTGCCTGCCCTGGGCCTTACCCCAAGAAGCATTATCTGTGAGACTTTTTTCTAGTCCCTATTTCTCTGCTTCCTCCCCATGGGCTTTCTTCATCGTGGCCATATCCCTTCTGTGAGAAACATCTTGCAACCTCAAAGACGAATAATGGGGGTAAGAGAAGGACTGAGCATTTCGAATTCCAAGAATTGGGTGGTTCTGCTAGGCATGGTGGCATATGGCTGTAATCCCAGTACTTGGGAGGCTGGGACAGGAGGATCACTGTGAGTTTGAGGCCAGCCTGGACTACATAGTGAGACTCTATCTCAAAAATAAATAAATAGAGTGATTGATTCAGACTTGAAAAGGATGTTGGTGGCTTTGCAACAGCAATCAAAGAACAGACCCCGGGGGTTGCTGCTTCCCTGGGTCTTCAACAAATAGAACCTCCTTTCTCACTGTGCTGGATAATCAGAAGCAGCTCTTCACAGCCCACCCTATCAGAGTGTCTGGCTCCCCTTTATCCTTCTTGTCAGTGTTACAGAAGCTGGGTTGGGGTGCCCCAGGAATGCAGGTCAGGTGGTATTTTACCACGTTTAGAGGACAGTAGGTGATCAGTCTGGTTCACTCCCCTGGAGAAGGCTATCTTAGTTGGCCTCTAGCTGGCTTAAATGGGGCTCACTTTAGCTACAGAAGGTGTTGATAGCCAGACTTCTGGCTTAACATGAGATAGCATTTGGGGACATAATAGTTGCTCATTGGATAGTCATTTTGCATGTGTTTTCATCTACCTATGAAAGTAGGGAATGTTTTATTGCCCCTTTACAGGTAAGGATTCTAAAGCTAGTAGGTAGGAGAGACAGGACCTGAACGTAGTTCTGTTGAGCTGTAGAACTCCTCAGCATCTACTAGACTACTTCACGTATGTGTGGGAACACCCCACATGGATCGTCTTCTGGGTAATTCTCTTCCCCTTTCCCTTCCCCTTCCCCTTTTGTTACCTCACAAGGATGATGTCAACAATGATAAATAAATATGTGTTGTGGCAGTTAGGATTTAAACTCTGACAATTCGTCTCCAGTATTGACAGAATCTTTTTTTTTTTGATAACGGGGATCAAACTCGGGTCCTTGCACTTATGAGGCAGGTGGCAGAACCACTGAGCTAAATCCCCAGCCTTGAATCTTAACTAGTAAGGAAGAGGGTGCATGGCAAGTCTTGCCTGTGGATGTTGATGCTCCCTGAAGTTCAGGTGCAGCCACGCCTGGTGGAAAATACTGACCTGCTGTGCCACAAAGATCAGCCCCAGGGCCAGAAACACCAAGAGGGATGGGCAGGGCAGAGCTCACAACAGGCATGGCATTCCCAGGTTGGGCTTCAGAGGGACAGAGGGCCCAAATCCTTGTTCCAGATTTTCAGACTTGGAGACTGCCAGGCTCCTGCTACCTTTGGTTTATGTCCTTAGAAATGGGGTGTTACAAGATACCTGTAAGGTGCCTTAGAAGTTCCTAAGGAAGCTTTCCGACACATCTTCCTCTTGGAGTTGAGTCAGAAGAAAGATTGTCCCTGTTGATGGCCCCCCGAGAGGGTAAGGGGCACTGGAAGTCTGGCAGCTTGTCACCGAGGATGAGGCTGAGAAGAGGTGGGCCATGGAGGCCAGACCTTCAGGACCTGCTAGATTGGCTTAGGGTGCCTTTCAGGAGACTGGCTCCAGCAGACACCAGTGGGACCTGGAATTGCCTTTCTCTCCAAGATCTATGAGCTCCAGAGTTCTTTGAGGGAAGATAACAAGTATTTGAACATCTACTTGTCTACCGACACTAGAGGACTAGCCAGCCTTAGGTGAGCTATAGAGTACGTGAAGAACGGTGGGCCCAAGAGTTCTGCAGCTGGAATAAACAGAAGGGCTGAGGGGCTTCATGAGGATGCTAGAGAGGGTGAGGGCTTATAGCAAAGTAGACGGTCCCTGAAAGGCAAGAAGGTGAAAAGGGGATGTTCTGAAAGGAGAACCTCTTCTTTCCTGGTCTACCATGTGCGTGTAGGGAGGCGGGTGTTTCTGGGTCAGTCAGCTTTAAAAAAAAAAAACTGCCTTCTACTACTATATGAAGGCACTCCATTCACACCTTGGAAAAGGGAAGAGTCAGAATCCAGGGTACTTGTTCTTTCTGCCTGAGAAGCAAGCATTTGTTGAGCCAGCAAGCTTCTTGACAAGAGATGCTGGACAGTTCCTTGAATCTTTTTTTTTTTGGGTACTGGGGATCGAACTCCAGTCCTTGCACTTATAAGGCAGGCAGCGCTACTACTGAGCTAAATCTCCAGCCCAGTTCCTTGAATCTTAACAAGCTATGCTTTTCTCTTTTTTTTTTTTTTTAAAGACAGGGTCTCACTGTGCAATTCAATCTGGCCTTGCACTCACTATGTAGTGGCCTCAAACTCAGTGACTCTTGCCTCAGCCTCCTGAGTGCTGGGATTATAGGTTTGTGCCACCATGCCAGTTCTCTGTGGTTTTTGAGGACCCAAAGGAAGAACCTTGACACTCACACCTTTCTACTTCCAAATTGTCTTTGTGAAATTTCCAAGGTAGCTCTTGATGGTTCTGAAATAAGGTTCTGGTGCCAGCTTTGTCCTAGTGTGTGAGAGTGATGGTGCTGGATATTTTGAGAGAAATAGATTGGGATGCATATCAGGAGTTAGATGAGGCCCTCTTTTATATTGAGAAATAACTTGCATACTAAACAATCTACCTATTTACAATTGTGTGGCTTTCATTAAATTCAGAGTTGTGTGTTCATCACCACAGTCGATTTTAGAACATTTTCATTACCTCAAAAAGAGACTTCACGCCCCTTAGTTGTCCCCCTCAGATCACTCTCCTCTCACTCTCCTCAGCCCTGGGTAAACAATAATCTACATTCTGTCTATACTATTCTGGACATTTCATATAAATGTGATCATACAACGTGTAGTCCTTTGTTCACTTAATATTGTCATAAATCTTCTGTACTGTGTATCTTTCACTTCTTTTTATTGCCAATTAATATTCCACTGTATGGATGTGTTACACATGTTTATGGATGTGTTACACATGTTTATCTGTTCATCGTTGTTAGACATTTGGGTTGTTTCTACTTTTTGGCTAATAAGGATTATGCTGCCATGAACATTGGTGTGCAGATTTTTTTTGGTCCCGGGGATCAAACTCTCTGGACCTTGCGCTTGCGGGGCAGGCAGCAGAACCACTGAGCTAAATCCCCGGCCCAGTGTGCAGATTTTTTATGGACATATGTGTTCATTCCTCTTGGGTATATTTTTAGGAATGAAATTGCTAAGGAATCTGAAATTGCAGATCACATTGTCTGTATTTACCACTTTGAGGAATGTACAAGTCTTCATACGGCCATGTTTTCTTCTGAACCATACACTTTTTCAATTATGTTTATATACCTGTTCAGAGCCAGTTGTAACTTCTGCTTCCTCGTGCCCTTGTGTAAGCTATGGGGTATCTAAGGAGAGCAAAGCAGGGCAGATTGCTGCCTTCCTCATGTTCAACCCTTCTGGTCACTCGTACAAGGATTAAGTATTGACCATAGTCCAGTCCATTTAGGTGCCAGGGTGCATTGTGGAAAAGGGATGTATGCTGGCCTTTCTGGACTTCCATTCCCACTAGGAGATACAACAAATGTTAGCTGGACCTGGTGGCGCATGCCTATAATCCCAACCCTTGGGAGGCTAAGGCAGGAGTAATGCCACAAGTTCAAGGCCAGCCTGGGCTATATAGAGTTCAAAGCCAGTCTGAACCATATAGCAAGACCCTGTGTCAATCAGTCAACCAACCAATAAAATAAAAAACAAATATAAAGTAATAAATTGTAAAGGTTAACATAAAGCATTGGGTAGTGATGTTGATTGCTTTGAAGTGATTCTAGCCATGCTGCTCCTGGGACTCTGATATATAGTGTTTTTGCAGTATGAATAGGAGACTCGATCGCCCACCCAAGGCAGAGGAAATGCTGGTTCACTAATGAGAGATTGGTGGTGCCATGATGGAACAGCTCTGGTCCTAACCTCTGATGACCCCATGATCTTGGCACCGGACCTTATGCTGTCCTCTTTTGTAGTGAAGATTGGTTGTCCTGACCTCTCCTTTTTTTTGCCCCCTGCCTTATGATTCTTCACATGCTTCCCAGCCCCTCGGAGTCTCCTCCTGTACCCTATCCTCTTGCATTTTTTGCAAAGTCAAAGGCAGAGGCTTAGGAAACTGGAAGGACAGCATGTAAAGGCATGTCTGTTTCCACCTGCAGCCTACCTTGGGACACCTTGATTCCAAGCCCAGCAGTAAGTCGAACATGCTGCGGGGCCGCAACTCAGCCACCTCTGCTGATGAGCAGCCCCATATCGGCAACTACCGGCTCCTCAAGACCATTGGCAAGGGTAACTTCGCCAAGGTGAAGTTGGCCAGGCACATCCTGACTGGGAAAGAGGTGAGCACTGGGGTTGGGGTTTGGCAGCAGCTCCTGCCACGTTGGCATTCTAGTAGGTAGTGGTGAAACTACTACTGCAGTCAATCTGTTTCTCAGACCAAAATTAGATTGGATAGGGTGCTAATAACTGAGATAAAACTGGGTACAGTGGTGCATACCTGTAATCCCAGCTACTCAGGAGACCAAGGCAGGAGGATTCCAAGTTCAAGGCCAGGTTGAACAACTTAGCAAGATTCTATCCAAAGATTTTTTTTTTTAATTTTTTTTAAAGGCTGGGGCCAGTCATGGTGATACATGCCTGTAATCCCAGCCCTGGGGATGCTGAGACAGGAGAATCACTGCAAGATTGAGGCCAGCCTGGGCTACAAAGTGAGTTCAAGGCCAGCCTGGACTATGTAGCGAGACCCTGTCTCAATTGATCAGTAAGGCTGGGGATGTCGCTTGGGTACTCCCTAGGCTCACTCCTCAGTTTGGGTTTGGGGGTGGGAGCTGAGGGATGAAAAGAAATATGATATAGAAAGGAAGAAATAAGGAAATCCTGGATTTAGCCTGATCAAAGTGATCTTGGGCTGTTTCTGTCTTCTGTTTAGGTAGCTGTGAAGATCATTGACAAGACTCAACTGAACTCTTCCAGCCTCCAGAAAGTAAGCACCAGCACCTGCTGTCCTGTTCTCAGCTTCTTTCAGGGCTCAATGAACTCCTGAGCCTACCTGGCCATTCCACTGTGCCTGCCAGCCCCTAAGGCTTTGGCTGTATCCTCTGTGGACTCCCTGAGTGGTCTTCTGCCATAGATACTGGCTCTTCCAAAGTCTCTCTGCCCCTTCCAACTTCCTTGGTTTATCTGTCTGACCTACTTCCTGTGTTCTTATTATCATCTGGCCTTTGGCCAGCCCTACACAGAAACACATGTTTATAGCATTACTAGAAACACATATAGCTAATCCAAAACCTGGAATGATCCAGGGGAATGGCTCTAGAGGTACAGAGATAAGGAGACAAGGAGCCTGCTACTAGTTCTGTGCCAGCTGCCTTTCAGAGTGAATATGGAAGAATGCAGATTTTAGAAGCTAAATTCTAGTTCTGTCTCTTACAGAACACACACATTAAGGATAGGTCCTCCCAGTTTTCCTTCTCACTTCTAGTCTCTCTTGTCTAGATGTCACAGTAGTGACAGTAGTTTACTAGGCAAGGTTGAACTTTGCTTTCCCTCCTGTTTAACAGTAGGAAACTAAAGTCTTTTTTTTTTTTTTTGGTACCGGGGATTGAACTCTGGCACTAAAGTCTTTCTTAGTGGGTAAAGGAACCCTAAAGTAAAAACACAAACTCTGTGTCCAAGGAACTAAAAATATTTTGTAGGAGCAAGAAAAGAAAGAAGACTGCTATTTGCAGAAGGGGGCAACCTCCCTGTGGCTAGTTGTTATGAAATTAGAAACCCTCTGCTTCTCTCCTCATCTTGGGCTTCAGCAGTTATGAGAGGGAGGAGGCTCCTATGTGGTTCCAAAAAAGCTGTCCTATTCAGGTACAGCAGACTTTTGGGTCCTCCTACTGCAGCTGAGTCTCACTCATATTTTCTAGCAAAGACCTAGCACTTTTCATCTTGTGGCCAATGCAGTTTTTCTTTTTGTAAGCACATTGTAGTATTTGAGGGGCAGAGCAGGGTTCCATGTTAGATGGAGTAAAATCATCCTTCCAGGAGGAAGATGCTCCTGGAATTAGAGCAAGTGGAGTGAGTTCCCAGATATTGACAGTTAGAACCAAGGTATTTCCTTTTTTTTTTTTTCACTCCTGGGCTTTTAGGTTCAGTGGTATACACCTATAATCCCAGCTACTGAGGAGGCTGAAACAGAAAGATTTTAAATTCTAGGCCATCCTGGGCAATTTACCAAGACCCTGTCCCACAATTTAAAAAGGGCTGGGGATGTAATTTAATGATAGAGTGCTTGCCTAGCATGCCTCAGGTTTAATCCCAAGTGCCATAACAAAAAAAGTGGGTAGGGGGGTCTTTGGTTCAAAGAGAACATTGCTGTCATCACTAGGGCTTCCCCACTTTCATCTTTCTGAGAGGAAGGAAAGGAGGGCTACATTTACATTGGCTCCAGCCTCACAGAAGTAGAAGCCAGTGTGCGTGCACTATTGATCTTTGGAGCATTCTAGCCTACCATTATGTTCATCAGTTTGGCCAAACCATCTCAATCCCTGTCTCTTCCTTCTTACTTCTTCCTAAATGGCCAGAAGGTGCCACTGGACACATACAGCTGTTTTTTTGTTTTGTTTTGTTTTAACATACAGCCATTTAAAAAGCCTTTTAATATATTTTGTTACCAATGCCATTCTAATTAAGGCCAAATTACTGTTTAATGTTGATCCTAACAGTGATTCCTAAAGGACAAACATTGAAGAAGCTAGTCCTTTTCAGGTTCTAGGTGAGCCTAGAAAACTTTAATCTCTCCCAGGAGAATGCCACTTCCAGGCCAAGTAGTCACCCTTGGGGGCATACCCTGGCCACTGACTCGGCCTGATTTCAGTGCTCCTCTCTGTTACTGGTCCTGCAGTGATGGTCAGCATTTTTTGCTTCTTCATCCATCATAACTTGGTGGGCTGGGCTTGTGACTCAGGGTTAGAGTGCTTGTCTAGCATGCGTGAACCCCTGGTTTCTAGTCTCAGCCTGCTCTGTGTGTATGTGTACTTATTCATACATACACATATGCACATACACATATATTTATATATGACTAGAAAGATAGATAGACCAGGGAAGGAAGCAACAAGAACCTGGACCCCAACAAGAGGAGCTAAGGTTAGACTCCTGAAGATTAGAAAACCAGTTGCCACTTTTCCTTTCCAGTTCATAAAAGCTCTGGCACATCATTAAAGTGAAAAAAATAAATACTCACTTTAGCTGGGTGTGATGGTGCACACCTGTAATCCCAGCTGAGGCAAGAGGATCACCTCGAGTTCAAGGCCAGCCTGGACTATAGAGTGAGACCCTGTCTCAAAAAATAAAAATTTTCTTTTTCACTTTATTCTGTAAATTATATCCTGAATTAGGGCTCTAGACACTGCCCTGCCCTGAAAAGAATAAAACAACAACAGCAGCAAAAAACCAGCCAGTTCTATTCTTTGTACAAGTGAGGCCTAGAAGTTACAAAACCCCCACCTCCAGTTCTCTGGCCCCCAAAGGGGGAAGGGGTTCATTTCTGTCATCTTTTTTTATGGAAATGTATGGTTTGGAGCCCCTGATTTTGTTTCACAAAGAGCGTGAGTGTGTGGAGGTGGATTTGATTAAAATTGGCATCAGCTATATATAGGAGTGGCTGCTTCTGTCACCACCCTGGAGGCCCAGGAGAGAAAGGCCTATACCCCAGTGTAGGCCTTCTGACTTCTCTAAGTCAGAAAATGATGGGTGCCCCTTCAGATCCTCTTCCTGCCACCTCACCAGACCATCTAGAGTGTGTGTGGTCACTGAATTGGGGAAGGAGCTCAGATGCTCAGTAGTCACATCCACAGGCTTACACTCCTTCCTGTGAAGGCTCCCAACCAGAACCCTGCTCTTTTGAGGCTGGCTTTGGGTAGATGGGGAAGAGGGATCGGCTGGGTCCTCAATGCTGAGAGGGCCTGGGGTGGGAAGTCAGCAGAACCTAGCTCTCCTCCGGCTTCCATTTCTGCTCACATCTTTCCCCTGCCTTGAAGCTGTGGGAAGACTACAGTGAGCTGGACAACTGTCCTATTTCTTATCTCTGCCTGGATTGGGGTTTGATTTCTTTCTTTTTAAAAAAAAGTCCTGGCAAGGGCCGGGGATTTAGCTCAGCGGTTTCGCTGCCTGCTGCGCAAGCGCAAGGACCCGAGTTCAATCCCCAGTACCAAAAAAAAAAAAAAAGTCCTAGCAGGGCCTCTGTTTGGAGGGACCTGAGGGGAGCAAGTTCAGCAAGCATGACTCTTGGTGTTTTCTTTTCCAGCTATTCCGTGAAGTAAGAATAATGAAGGTTTTGAATCATCCCAACATAGGTGAGATGCAGTTGCCACTCCTTCCTTCCTCCCCCCAGCAGGGCTCCAAGTAGCAGCACATAGGCCTTCTCCCAGCTCATTGCCTTCCAGAATCTGCAGTCCTCAAGGGTGTTAAGGATGCCTGTGGGGAGGCTCAGGTCAAAGTCCAGCTCTACACCTGCCACGCTGGGCTGCCCTTGGTAGTTGGCTAGTATGAGAGGAACCTGGAGACAAGGGGAACATGATAGTGGGAACATTCATTACTAGGATTCCCTGGACATGTTGGGCTAGGCATATAGCCTCTAACTTCCCATCTGATTCCTGGCTTGGCTTTCTCTCTTGTAGTTAAGTTATTTGAGGTGATTGAGACTGAGAAGACGCTCTACCTTGTCATGGAATACGCCAGTGGTGGTAGGTGTGAAATGCCTCTTCCTGTTGTGCCCCTGCTCTCCCCAACCCCTACCAGTTCTCACCGTACTCCCACCCATCTCTTCTAGGAGAAGTGTTTGATTACCTAGTGGCTCATGGCAGGATGAAAGAAAAAGAAGCTCGAGCGAAATTCCGCCAGGTGGGTGTGCCTCCCTCCACAGGGTATGGTTTTACCTCTGCCTTTTAGGGTTCAGCATATAAGGAGAAGCTGCCCAGCTGTAAGTATCCTTAGGAGGGTACCTTGGGCTCTGTTTTTCTATGTGGCAACTTAGATTTAGTACATGAGATTACAGCTCCACGAGCTCCCATGGCCAACTTTTTGGCACCATTGGGCTGACCCTTCTTCCTTCCTTTCAGATAGTGTCCGCTGTCCAGTACTGTCACCAGAAATTCATTGTTCATAGAGACCTAAAGGTGAGGCATGTTCTTATCTTCTGTGTCCTTGAGTGGGGTTGAGTACTTCCCTCTGTCCTGTGTAATATAGCCATCAATAGCCATCAGACTCTGTGTATTCAGGAAAGTTTCACCTTTCTTTTTTTTTTGGTACCAAGGATCAAACTTGGGTCCTTGCGCTTGCGCAGCAGGTGGCGAAACCATTGAGCTAAATCCCTGGCCCTCACCTTTCATTTTTTTCACCATGACCAGGAAGCCCTTAGGAATGCTTCTGATAGAGAGGTCTTACACCTGGACTCAAACTCCCAGTGCAGGGACCCTCAGGTGGTCTCTGCCCTTTCCATGCTTCCAGTTTTGGCAGGAGCACTCCAGGCTTTCCTGCCCCTTCAGGCAGTCTGGCAGATAACCTGGCAGCTGACTGAGGAAAGAATGTGAGCGTTCCACATTTGTAGCACACTGATTTACAGGCATATCCACACACCTGTCACCAAGCTACTCCAATTAGAGACTGCTTTTGTGTCTCCTGTCCACTAAGTCCTTGCAGACATAACCAGAAAATCGGGGGCCTGACTCAAGCTTTGCTCAGCTCCCAGGGTCTCTGGGCCTGCAGGTCTTCCTCATACTCAGCCTGTTCATGCTGACTGAAACCTTGCCCTGGAGTGTGGTGGAGAAAGTTGTAAGGCTGACAATGACTATTCATTGGCTCCCCCATTCACCTTGCTCCTCCCTGCCCAGTGCCTCAGTGCAGCCCACATGGTGTCCTCACATTTGGTGGGTTTTTTGTTTTTGTTTTTGTTGTTGTTGTTTTGGTTTTTTGAGACACAAGTTCTTGCTGTGAGCAGGCTGCCCTTGAACTCGATATGTAGCCCAAGCTAACCTCAAATTCATTGTGATCCTCCTGCTTCAGCCTCCCAGGTGCTGGGATTACAGGCATGTGCTACCATGCCCAGCTATCCTGACATTTTTTATTTTATCCTCCAGGCAGAAAACCTGCTCTTGGATGCTGATATGAACATCAAGATTGCGGACTTTGGCTTCAGCAATGAATTTACCTTTGGGAACAAGCTGGATACCTTCTGTGGCAGTCCCCCTTATGCTGCCCCAGAACTGTTCCAGGGCAAAAAGTATGATGGCCCTGAGGTGGATGTGTGGAGCCTGGGAGTCATCCTCTACACCCTGGTCAGCGGATCCTTGCCTTTTGATGGACAGAACCTCAAGGTGGAGTGAAATGCAGACTTAGATCATTTTTATTACTTCCATTTCCTCTTGCCCTCTCGTCTTATCCTTGACCTCTCACCTTTACCACCTGTTTATATTTTTCCCAAGCCAGATCTTCAGAGCACGGCTGCTAAGGTAGCAGCAGTTAAAAAGTCTTCCACTCATAGGAATCAGCCTCAGTTCCTGTCTTGAGACATAGGATAAATAGTTTTGCATTCACCCCTTAAGGCACTCAGGTTTGTAGGCCTCAGATTGGTCAAGCGAGCATGTGTGATTTCACTCCCT
Organism: Heterocephalus glaber; assembly: GCF_000247695.1. Next base: position 22,356,782 of record NW_004624767.1, on the reverse strand, counting down.
TTCTGCTAAGGCACCTTGGCCCAGGCTGTCTGCTTTCTACCATATTTCATTTATGTCTCTTTAGACGGTCTTCAGAATACTGGATACTAGGTTTCTTCTCTTGGCCTTGCAGTGATTTAAATTTTCTAACCACAGGAACTACGGGAGCGGGTACTGAGGGGAAAATACCGTATTCCGTTCTACATGTCCACGGACTGTGAAAACCTGCTTAAGAAATTTCTCATTCTTAATCCCAGCAAGAGAGGCACTTTAGAGGTGAGCACCCTGGAGCCCAACTGGCTGAAGGTCCTGGGGTTCCCACAGAAACCTCCAAGATGAGTTTCCTCTGCCTCTATCTTTTTTCCCTTCCCTTTCCTCCCCAGCAAATTATGAAAGACCGGTGGATGAATGTGGGGCATGAAGATGATGAACTAAAGCCTTATGTGGAGCCGCTCCCTGACTATAAGGATCCCCGGCGGACAGGTGAGGCTGTGCTGGGCCAAAGGCTGACCTGCCTTGGAGTTAAGATCAGCCTTAACTGTGTGTCCTTTGTGCAGAATTGATGGTGTCCATGGGCTACACGCGGGAAGAGATCCAGGACTCACTGGTGGGCCAAAGGTACAACGAGGTGATGGCCACCTATCTGCTCCTGGGCTACAAGAGTTCTGAGGTGTGTGTTCCCTGCCCTATTCTTTGAGCAGGACTTCTTGGTTGTGGGAAGCACCTCGGCCTCTCAGACCCATGAAAAACAGAGCCCATTTCCAAGTAGACATGGCCTCTGCCAACCAGCTTGTGGTGTAGTGAATGAAGTAGAAAGATGGGGTCCTACTGCTGCACAAGCACAAGGACCCGAGTTTGATCCCCGGTACCAAAAAAAAAAGATGGGGGCCCTAAACCTGGGTCCAGGCTCCATAGGAGTGAATTGAGCTGGCCTGCCCTGTATTGACTAGAATGTGTCTATATCATCTGGCTGGCAGCTCTGTGTTGAGCTAGATATATTTGCATCTATATCTAGAAAGTGTATATCTCTGGGTTTGTGCATATGTCTCTCTGCCTTATGTGAAGCTTTGGTCTTTTGTCTGGGTCTATATTTCCATGTATGTGTCTGTCCTCCTGGCTGTGGTTCTGGAGGTTTGACGATCTGCCCATTTGGGTTTGGTTCCTTACCTGTGAATGCCCATGTGTACTCCTCAGGTAGTGGTGGGCTCCCTCTTATTTCTCACTAGTCTGCTTAAGAGGTGTCTGGTAGCCTGGACTGCTCTGTTATGGGTGGGATGTCCCTTGAGTCTGAATGTATGTTCTTGTATGTATTTGTGTCTCTGAGTATGTGTATGCTTGTCTGAGGACAGGATGTCTATGGGGCATGTCTTTGGCTATGTTTGCTTCTATGTGTGGCAGGGCCTGTGGGTCTCTAGGGTGAAGAGAAAAATGCTCAGGTGTGTATTAGTCTTTTGGAGTAATGTCACCTGTGAGCCTGGAATGTGTATGTGTCAGGGAAGGGCAGTATAAATAAGAGTATATGTGGGCCAGGGATTTAGCTCAGTGGTACCTCACCTGCCTCAAAAGTGTAAGGTGCTGAGTTCGATCCCTCGTACCAAAAAAAAAAAAATAAAAAAAAGTAATTACAAACCTTCTGCAAGAGCAAGACCACACATTAGTCGCCTAGAAAAAAGGATTACTGAGCAAAATATTTTTAGATA
>NW_004624767.1:22283964-22355003 GCF_000247695.1 Heterocephalus glaber | reverse complement strand
GACAGGGTCTCATTATGTAGCTCAGGCTGGCCTCGAACTTTCAGTGATCTTCCTGCCCCAGCCTCCTGAATGCTGGGATTATAGGCGTGCACCACCACTCCCAGCTCTCTTACCCTTCTTTGATGCCATATTTTCTGTTACTGCAGCTGGAAGGTGACACCATCACCTTGAAGCCCCGGCCTTCAGCTGACTTGACCAATAGCAGTGCCCCATCCCCATCCCACAAAGTACAGCGCAGTGTCTCAGCCAACCCCAAGCAGCGACGCTTCAGCGACCAGGGTATGTGGTTCAGGGAGTTGCAAGTAGGGGTTCGAGGGGCTCTAGGTGACAGCTGAGTTTTAGTCCTGGTTCAACCACTTACTAGTAGCATGGCTGTGAGCAAGTCGCTAACTTCCTACACCTCTGTGAAGCAGGGATTTCTCATAAGAAAGCTCCATTTATAGAGTTGGCCCTCAGTGGGCACCCAGCCTTATCTGTCTCACCCCACAGCTGGCCCAGCCATTCCCACCTCTAATTCGTACTCTAAGAAGACTCAGAGTAACAACACAGAAAATAAACGGCCTGAGGAGGACCGGGAGGCAGGGCGGAAGGCCAGCAGCACTGCCAAAGTGCCTGCCAGCCCCCTGCCCGGCCTGGAGAGGAAGAAGACCACTCCTACCCCCTCCACGGTGAGCCATGGCCTCCATCCAGGGCCAGGGCCCTCTTCCTGTCCTCTGTCCTTCCTGTGTGGGGCCTCCTCTCCCCAGGCCACTCTTTTAATCCAGACCCTGGGCCTCTGGCTGCCATTTTTGCTTACTGTAGAAAACCCATCCTCCTGGAGGAAGAGCATAATCCTTTTTTGAACCTTCCACTATCTGCTTGAGGGGAAGAGAGGGAGGGAAGCTGTTCCCTGGCTCGGGTATAGAGGATGACTGGAGAACCCCTAGCTTCCTGTGAGACAGCTCTTGCCTTCACTCCCTCACAGAATAGTGTCCTCTCCACCAGCACAAACAGAAGCAGGAACTCCCCACTTTTGGAGAGGACCAGCCTTGGCCAGGCCTCCATCCAGAACGGCAAAGACAGGTGAGCAGCTGGACCACCTGCCACACTCGTGTGCCTCCTCTTACAGTGATGAGGTTGTATCTGTTAGCATCACAGGTTTCCCCTTTTTTCCCCCCAGAGTACTGCCCCTGCTCCCTGGAGTCTCGTCCTGGCTCTGTTCAGTCTGGCCGTCCTCCTTCCCCTCCCCTGCTCCACGCCATCCCTCCTCCCTGTCTTCTCTGACTGCTCCTGCTATTTGCTGAGGCTGGGACTCCAATAGTCATCTCAGCAACCTTCCTGCTTCTTGGCTGCGGCCAGGCCTGGAGCAGTCTCTTCTAGGTTCCTAAGGCTTTGTCTTTGAGGGTCCCAGCTCAGGGCAAAAACAGGAGTGCCCATCTGAGGGGGTGCACATTGAGGGACTCCAGCTGTGCTCTGACAGCAAAGTTCCCCATCCTGACAGCTGATTTCCTGGGTTATCACATCCTGGCTCTACCTCTTCTGAGCTTAATGAAAGTTTCCCCATAGCAACACCCTGCTCTTTCTGTAGAAAAAACATCCCTGTTCGGAGAATTCCTAGGAGACCAGAACAACTGGAGGCAGTGGCCTCCTGTCAGCTTTCCCTCATTTTGATTTTCTCTTCCCAGGTTCTGTCTTACCTTACTGCTTTCTCACCCTGCCCTCTACTTCCCATCTCTCCATCCACATCTCTGACCTGCAGCCTGCTGATGCTCCCAGCCCTGGCCCTGGCCCTGGCCCTGGCCCTGGCCCTGGCCCTGGCCCTGGCCCTGCCCTTGCTTCCTAACCAACACAGGCTCCTACCTCACTCATCCCCTAACCCGGGCCTCTCCACTGCTTTTGTCTCCTAGCCTAACCATGCCAGGGTCCCGGGCCTCCACGGCTTCTGCTTCTGCCGCAGTCTCTGCGGCCCGGCCCCGCCAGCACCAGAAATCCATGTCGGCCTCCGTGCACCCCAACAAGTCCTCTGGGCTGCCCCCCACGGAGAGTAACTGTGAGGTGCCGCGGCCCAGGCAAGTGTGCTGGGGCAGCTGGTGCACCTGCTGCCCTCAGCCTGCCCTCCCCCTTCCCCAGCAAGTTCTTCCCACCTGGGGGGCTTGTTCCCTTCTTGTAATTTTAGCCACAAGAAATGGCTGTATCCTCTGAGGCTAGGAAGTAGAGGGCACAAAAATATAGCATTAATGCCCCTCTTTTCCTTCAATTCTCCTTCTCAGAATAGGTATGCAGGAAACTCCTGAAGCTCCAAAGGGAAGCCTTTTTGTTATGAAACTCAATCCTTGAGGATTGGTCCCCATTGTCCCCTTGAAGGTCCAGGGAGCCAGCTCTCTCCAGCCTGTACTGTTCTCACACATGGGTCCTTCCTTGTCTCCCCTCCTCCCTCCCCAAACCATCTCCTCCCACTTCCACAAGACTCCTCACTGCTGTCCTCAGTGGTCACTCCCGTCCTTCTGTGTCCTCTGTGATGCCTGCGTCTTCCCTAGCATCTCCCCTCCCCATCCCCACCACAGGGCATTCCAAGTGCTTGGTGGTGACGGCTTCCCTGTACCTGACACATTCCCTTGCCCCCACCTCTTTTCCCACAGCACAGCCCCCCAGCGTGTCCCTGTCGCCTCCCCCTCTGCACACAACATCAGCAGCAGTGGTGGAGCCCCAGACCGAACTAATTTCCCCCGGGGTGTGTCCAGTCGAAGCACCTTCCATGCTGGGCAGCTCCGACAGGTGCGGGACCAGCAGAATTTGCCCTACGGTGTGACCCCAGCCTCTCCCTCTGGCCACAGCCAGGGCCGGCGGGGCGCCTCTGGGAGCATCTTCAGCAAGTTCACCTCCAAGTTTGTGCGCAGGTGAGCAGGGAACTTGTCATGGCAGAGAGGCTGGGGCCTAGCCTTTCTGTTTGCCTGGGAAGTGGGGTAGGGCCAACAGAACTGGGATTGGGTCCTAGGGTTAGAAGAGGTCTCAAGAAGCCTAAGAATTGGGTCATTGGCAACACCTTATGTGCTCAAAACCCATCCTTTAAGGCCTCTCCCCAACTCCTCACAGGCACCCCTTATTCTCTGGCCCCAAGCAGATGGGTGATGCCGCCTCCTCTCTCGGGGAGTGTGAACTCAGATGCTAAAATAAAAGCCCCCCCTTTTCTCTCCTGGGTTCCCATGGAAACTTATATTTGGTGACGCAGCTGCAAAGTCATGAGGCATGAGCCGGGCTGGGCTGACAAGCAAATCTTTCCTGGTCTCTTGTCTTGCCCCCTTTGACCTCGTTTCTGCCCATGGTGACCTACCCAACAGCCCTGCTGCTCTTGTGCCTTCCCATGTAGATGTAGGTGGGAATATTTTCCCCAGGCTTTTCACACCTGGAGCCCCAGCTACCAGAGGGACTGTTGGAGGTACCTCTGGCTTCTTGGGATGCTCTCTGTCTCCTCCCTCCCCTCCTCTCCCCATCTTGGACTCACAGCTAAGGAACCGGCAGGGAATTTTGAGAGAGCAGGCCTCCCTGCCCTTCTGGAATAGCCAAAGCCACTAGCCATCAATGCCGCAACTTTGAGGGCTACTGAGAGGGTGGGAGCAGACCCGAAGTACAGTACAGGACTCTAGTCTCGCTGAGCGGCTCTTCCAAAACTGGGCAACCCTTGAACCTGGGAAGCCCACTCCCTACCTGCTTATCCACATATCGTCTTGTTGGGTTTTTTTATTTCTTTTTTTATTTTGTCTTTTTTTGTTTGTTTTTTTAGAAATCTGTCTTTCAGGTTTGCCAGAAGGTAGGCGTTGAGCCCGCTGTGTGTGTGTATATGTGTGTGTCTGTCTTGTGTTTGTGTCCTGCCCCCAACACTAACCCCTTTTTCTGGCTCTTGCTCCCCCTCCATCTGCTAACCTAGTCTCTGTGGCTTTCCTTTCTGCCATCTTAAAGGGATGAAGACTGCTCGGAGTGGACCTGGGCCCCAGGCCACCTTCCCTGCCCCTTTAGACAGGCATGGCTGGAAACACATGGCCTTGTAGGGGACCTTCCTTGGGTGAGGGTATACCTGTCCTCCAACAAGAGGAGACCTTTTCAGGGACTCTCCCTTTAAGATTGTCTCCTCTCACCTGCCCTAGGTTTTGGTCACCAGTGTTGGGCTCCTTTTCTGGCCCTTTCCCATCTTGTGTGCATGTGCTACGAGGAGGTCCACGGGTTAAAAGTGCATATGGGATGGTCTCATTTGGGGTCCCCCTGGCTTGCTGAACTTTGGGGCTGTGTGATCTCTTCCCCCTGGCCTGTGAAATGGCAGGACTTTGGAGATACTACAGAGACATTGGAGTCCCCAAGCTAAAGTCTGACTCTTCCAGGCCCAGGAAATTTTGCTTCATGAGTAGGACACAGCACCCCCTTCTGGCAACTCCTGCAGAATCAGCCCAGCCTGCCCTGCCCCAGCAAACCTGCTCCAGCAGCATCTGGATGAGTCACTTCCCTCCTCCAGGATGCCTCCTCCGCATATGGCCTGTGCCTGCCAAAGAGCCAGGAGCTGGATAATCCCCCAGGCCCTGGCAGAACAGCAGGAGATCCTCACCCTCCCTCAGGCATCTCCCTCATGGGCCAGCTCTTCGCTCTTTCAGCCCGGCCTTGTCTTCCTCTCTGCACACCTGGCTGAGCCAAATACCAAGCCACACCCAGGGCCAGGTCAGAAACACAGGTTGCCAGAGAGGCACACTGGTGGCCCAACTAAGGGGAAAACTGGCCAGACAAGGTCTTCAGGCCTTCCCAACCCCTATTCCTCCCCCAGCTCATTGCATGGCTGGTGGGGCCCGCTCTGCAGGGGCTGGGAGAGAGTGGCCAGGGCTCCTTCCCTTGCACAGCCAGGCCCTGATCGCAGTGCGCTTGTTGGCATCCACATGTCTGTGTGTCTTTGTGTTTCTTCTATATGTGCTGCTGCTGCTCTCCCTCCTCACATCCCTCCCTCCCTTTGCAGTCCTCAGTTTCCCAGCTCCAGGCACCCATCTTCTGGGCAGGAGCTGGAGAAGCCGCTCAGCGGGGCCAGACCTCTTCCTATCCCCCCAAGGCATCTGCCTGGCCCCTGGCCCCTGGCCCCTGGCCTCTGGCCTCTCGCCTCTCTCCTGTATAAGCAGTGGGGCCTGGCAGGCTGGGGGTAGGGGAGTTTTAAGTGCAGGTAGCAACTGCTTTTCCAGTTTGGCCAAAGATGCCCAGCCCCAGGTGTCCACCATGCAGCTCCAGTTCTCAGTACTCTGGGCCTCCTAAGAGAGGCTTGTGTATCCTCCAGCTCCTCCCCAACAGAGACCCAAAACCTCATTCCAGAGGCCTTCTTTCTGCAACCCTGGTGCAGTGGTATAAAGGACCCACTCCCAGGTTCCCTCCTCAGTAGAGAGCAGGAGCCTGGCTGTGGGATGGAGGGGGAGCTGCTCGTACTGGGCCTGTGATGGGGACTTGTGCCTGCACAGCCACACCCCTCCTCCCCCAGCAGCGGCTCCTTCTCCTGGGACAGATCTCTGGGAGTGTGGGGAGGGACAGGCTCCCTGTTAGAAGGGATGGTCGAGCTGCTGTTATGAGGTGCTGCAGAGCCATGCTGGCCTGCAGGTGACAGGCAAGTCACCTTTGGGCTTGGGTTCTGCCCACCCACTGGTGGCACCTCCCCAGACCCACCCTCACCTGGGTCTGTGGTGGTGGAAGGAGCGAGAGATCCCAGCACTAAATTCTCCCTCGCTCTGTTTTTTGAGGAACCTGAATGAACCTGAAAGCAAAGACCGAGTGGAGACGCTCAGGTGAGAGGGCCGGAGCCAGCACTGGCCCTGCCCAGGCCACCGGGCTTGGCACAAGCCTCCTACTCCTCTCTTCCTTTTGCCACTTGGCTTTTCCTCTGGTTTCTGCCCTGTCCTCACCCTCTTGGGTCCTCCCTTTCCTCAGAATTTCCCTTTTCCAGACCCAGTGCAGTAGTTCTGGGCCCTTATTCTCAGATCCTAGATACTCTGGAGGTTGTAGCCCTGGGTCGGGCGGTTGGGCCACTGGTTCCTGTCCCTTGGCTACCTCTCCTCTCTGTGCCTCAGCTGCTTTCTAGAGGGACAGTGTGTACTCGGTGTGGATAAATGCATTTGTTTCTCACCTGACAGCCCCTTTTCAAAGAAAAGAACCAGTAACAGCATGGAACTGTCACCCCCACCCCACCCATGCTGCCTTCTCATCCTTGCTCTCTGGAGAAATGAGGGCCAGAGGGCTGCCTGCCCTTCTTGCCCCCTTGCTGCCCCTTGGACCAGGGTTAAACTGCTCCCTGTTCCAGCTCCCTGTTCCAGCTCGCTGCTCTGTGCTCTCTTACTCTTCTCTCTGGTCTCAGGGTCTGTCTGCCAGGGTGGGGCTGCTGTGGGTGGGGTGCCTCCACCCATTGCCTGATGTCCACCTCTGCCCTCTCCACAGACCTCACGTGGTGGGCAGTGGAGGCAATGACAAAGAAAAAGAAGAATTTCGGGAGGCCAAGCCACGCTCACTGCGCTTTACATGGAGTATGAAGACTACAAGCTCCATGGAGCCCAATGAGATGATGCGGGAGATCCGCAAGGTGCTGGATGCGAACAGCTGTCAGAGTGAGCTGCATGAGAAGTACATGCTGCTGTGCATGCACGGCACGCCAGGCCACGAGAACTTCGTGCAGTGGGAGATGGAGGTGTGCAAACTGCCACGGCTCTCACTCAACGGTGTTCGGTTTAAGCGGATATCGGGCACCTCCATGGCCTTCAAAAACATTGCCTCCAAAATAGCCAATGAACTGAAGCTTTAACAGGCTGCCCGGAGCGGGGGCGGCAGAGGCAGCCCAGCTGGACTTGGCTGCTGGGGCTGGCCGCTGCACCCCACCTAGGCGAGACTGCAACAATGAATTGGTGTGTCTCCCCTGCTGGCACTTGTCCCCTCCCTGGTCCTTCTCCGTTTTTCTTCCATGTTTGTGGAGGACAGGAGATGGCTCTCCTCCACCTCATATTCACCCTGGCCCAGAAAGTCCCCCTTCCCCTCTCTCTCCTGCAGGAGGCAAAGGAAGGGGAGGGGGCAAGGGGGTGCAGGGCTCCCCCTTGGTACTGCGGTTGCACAGAGTATTTCGCCTAAACCAAGAAATTTTTTATTACCAAAAAGAAAAAAGAAAAAAAAAAATCCCAGCGGCCACTTTTCCTCCCTGCCCCATTGGGACAGACGGGACTGGATCTGTGGGGTTTCCCGGGAGGGTGGCTCAGGGCTGGAACACTCTCAGGCAAGAGTGGTGGAGTTCCCTGGCAGGCCCTCCGCCAGGCCCACTTTGGGCTTCTCCCCTCTCCTCCCCTTCTTCCCCTCCAAGCAAACCACCAGAGGTGGCCTTCCCCTGCCCCCAGGTCCCTGGGCTGCGGGCCTGGGGGCCAGGGGCCAGGCGGGGGTGCTGCACAGCCCTGGAGAGGGTGGGGCTGCCGTGGGGGCCCTGGCCTCCCTCACACTGTATCCTCTGCCCTTCCTTCCCCAGAGCTGGGCATTTCCTTCCACAAGCTGCTGTGGGGACATTTATTCCCCTCCTCAAAAGTCTGTGCCATCTTCTCCTGTCCCTCCTGCTAGGAGGGCTGACCCAGGGCTGAGAGAGAGGGAGGGGACTGCAGGGCAGATGGGCTCCTCAGGCCCCCACAGGCCACTCAGGCCCCCGAGCTTCTCTGAACAGGATGCCGGGCTTCTCCGTTCTGGGAGAGCCTTTTTCTGAAAGCACAGTCCCCTCGACGTCCCTCCTCCCCACTGCTTCCCCTTCATTGGCATTAATCTGGGCACCAGCTCGTTACATAGTGACTTCCCATACCACTCTCATCTCTCGGCCTTGCCTTTTTTTCCTGACACTGTCGCCCCTCCTCTCAGGAGACTGCCCAGGGCCTCCAAGGCCACCTGGCGGAAGGCTGGATTGGGCGGCAGGGCTGGGAGCATCTGCCCCCCGTGGGGGGGGAACAGATGGGTGAAGTGACTCCCCGCTTGCTAACCTCTGCGGCCAGTGTGGGAGTGGGTGGCTATGGGCGCTTGGCTGGTGGCGGCCACTGCATCCCTTAATTTATTTCTCTGCTGTTTCAGTTCTTGAGAAATTGAGGGAGGGGGACCTACAGAGGCTGCCCCTGCCCTCACTTGAGTTGTACATTTTTTTGTGATGGGTTTTATTTTTTATTATTTTATTATTTTTTTGATTTATGATGACTCCACCCCTGTTCATCACCCCCAGTCCCAGGCCAGGCTCAGTGACAAGTCAAGCCCTTGGGTACCAGGAAGGGGCCTCGCCAGCCTCACCCCTCTGGTTCCCTGCTCCCAACTGTGGCTCCGGCTCAGACCAAGGGCTCCCCCCTCCCTCCCTCCTCCCCCCTGCCCTATGGAACAGCCTGGGTGCTCTGAGGGGACCAGGAGGGCATGGCTTGGCTCCTGAGGGGGTGGAGGCCAGGGGCACCCAGGCAAGGTGGCCCCTCCCCACCTAGCCCCTCCTTCCCTGCACTTAGTTTCTTCTCTGGATCAAACACGTAATAAAGAGAATGTTTGGAATCTGAGCTGCCTCCTCCAGTTTCTTCTCCCTGCCCCACTGGAACCCAGTTCCCCTTGGGCAAGATGTGGCCCAGCCTGCCTTGCAGGAGAGAAGTGGTTTCTGGCTGGGGCCTGGGGAGCAGCCAGGGCTGGGAAGGCCTGTTCCCTCCCACCTCAGAACAGGAAAGGGAAAGAAGACTGGGCAAGCTTAGGAGGTTGTATTTATTTTTTAAAAACGTTGAAAAATAGACCCATGTCTGCATAAGTTCCCAATCCCCCTTCAAGCTTGGGGAGGGGGGGGCAAGTGGGCACACTCAGGTCCTCAGCATTGCCACCTGGTCCTGAAGACAGGCTTCCTGACCAGCCTGTGCTGCTGTCAGGCCTCAAGGAACCTTTGGCCACCTCCCCCATCCCCTCCCACTTTACCCCAGTCTTATTGCTAAAAGGGAGGGAAAGGGGAACAAGGACAGTCAACACACCAAACTGTCCTCCTCCCAACCCCCACACTAAGGTCACTACCTCCTACACACACAGGGCAAGCCCAAAGGCCAAGCCCCCAGACAGGGAGGCAGCCATTCCAGTCCCAGCCAGGAACCAGCCCTCAGGCCAGCTCAGAAGGGCCCCTGAACCCCAGCCTCTGGCTAGGGGGAGACAGCCCAGCTGCCAGGAAAACAGGCAGCACCCTCAGCTCCAGGCTGTGCTAACTGGCAGCTCTAGGTCTGTGAAAGACCTGGTAAGAGCCCTAGTCGCTTCTGTCCTCAGTGAAACCAACGATACCCAAGGATGTCCAGCAAAGAGGCTCAGGCACCTCTAGGTGGTGCAGGAGCCCAGGTCTCAGAGTGAGGGGGCTGGAGGCTCCAGGGAGGCTCCAATCAGGGTGGGTGGGGGCTGAGGCCCAGGGCGAGCACTGTGGCGGGAGGCAGCCAGAGCCGGGCGGATGAGAGGCGGTGGGGGCTGGTTGGGGGCCAACCGGGGCTGCAGGAAGCGGCCCTGCTGTAGTGGGGGCGGCTGTCGAAGCAGAGTAGGAGCAGTGGGCAGAGGTGGCCTCAGCAGTGGGGGTGGCTGAGACAGTGAGGTGGGCAGTGGAGGGGGGGCAGGTGCAGGGGGCACCGATCGAGGCACAGATGTTGAGACAGATGTAATCTGGACCTAAGGGAAGAGAAAATAAGAGTGAGAATCTAGGTGCCTATATATACTCAGGCTTTAGGTGGTGCCTCTCTTCTCTTCTGAGGGCTTTTGCTCACCCCTTCTCACCTCATCATCTTCCTCTAGGGCTGGCGCTGGCAAGGGAGCCCCTCTCCTAGCCTCCTCCATAGGGACTGGGGCTCCAGGGGCCCCATCCTGCTCAGCCTCCCATTCCTGCAGCACCTCCTCCAGATTGAAACGTCTCCGGTAGCTCACAAAGAATGTCTTCACCTGAGTCAGAGTCTTGTTGCCAATCACCTCTGCAATAGCCCCAAAGTCTTTGCCATATCTACGGATGGCTGCAAGGGTCAAAAGGGCAGCAGAGTGTGAATGTCCCTCAGAGCTAGTTTACTTCCCTAACTCTTTCCCTCCACCTTCTGCTCCTTGGAGGGTAAGAGACTTTCCAGGGGTCCTCTGTTCTTTCCTATGGTCTGACCCACCTTGCACAGCCAAAAGCTGCTCATCTGTGGTCCAGCGGGAGTTGAACTTGGTATTGGCCTAGAGAGCAAGGAATATGAATAACCTTTTAAAAATATGGAAATAGAATCCCTGATCCTTATGCAGAACTCCCCCTTTTTATTCTGTCTCCAGAGAGAACCCTCTTCTGCACCCAAATCTGCAGCTCAGCCTTACCTCAGGGGGGCGAAGTGGGTCAATGCCACCCTCCAGGGCTTGTCGGAGGCTGCTGTTGGTCTGCTTCATGCTCTGCACCTGGAGAAGTGGAGGGAAGATCAGACTCCATCCCTAGGAGGTCACCACCCCCAGCCTCACCAGGGCCCCACCTCCCCAACAAAAAGCTCTCAGACACCACCATCCAGCTCATTCCTCCATCACAACCACTTGGTAGGGGAGATGCTGTGGTCCTTTCTCCCTATTCAAAAGCCACTTTTTTAACAAGGTCCAGAAAAGAACTCCAGTCCCAGACATGGGGCCAAACCAGGCTTGGCGCCTACACCCGCTCCTTTACAACTCGGCTGCCCTTAAAACAGTTCCTAGGAGCTGAGCCCTCACACTGTACACCTCCTCTTTTCTTGAGCCCCCACCTGGCGCTTGAGAGAGATGAGCTGGGAGTCAAGACCACGGAGTGTGAGGTTAGCAAGGTCTGGGCTTCCTGACACCGCAGTGAGGCCCTCAGGGCTCAGGTACATGCCCTTAGGTGGGCGTCGCCGGGTTCGCAGTGGGTGGTGGCGGTACTGAGACACCTGGACCTCTTTCTTTCCTGGACCTGGGCGTGCATTCAAGGGCCGAGAGGGCAGAAGCTGCAGGGAAATGAGGGAGTAGATGATGCAGAGCCCAGGGACAGGCAGATGATCAGGTGGAACCAGAGACACTCAACACCTCACCTCTCTCTTGGGGTCTCCAGCATCTGGCTCTCCCTCGCTCACAGCTCCTCGTCCTTCTTCAACCTCATCGCTGCTGACACAGAGGCCAGGGAGGGAATGAGGCAAGGACAGGCTAGGAAAACTGCCTATCCCCACCCGGCGCTGACCAGTGCCCCTACCTGTCCTCCTTGTCCTTGCGGCCACCCAGGCGCCGTGCCTGTCTGTCCATCACACTAGTCCGGCTTCGGGTCTTCTTCCAAGAATAGTAATACTTCACCAGGCTGGGAATTAGCTTGTCTGGCAGCTACAAGTGTAAGACCAGAGTGGGGGCCCACCCAAGACTCTGGGCCCCAGGCAGCTGGTGGAGACAACGGGCGGAGGAGCTCTGAGGGTCTGGGCAAGGGGCTTTACCATCTGCTGGATCCGCTGGAAGCACTTGCCATGGAACCCAAAGGCCTGCTCAAACAGCACCTTGTCCTCCACGGTCCACTCATCAGGGAATGGGGTGAAGTTGGCCAGGTCAGCCAGGGACTTCTCCACATCATGCTTATGCCAGAGGAGCATGCCCAGTGCCTGGCCAAGCACATGAGAGCATCTCAGACTCTGCCACTCTAGCACCATCCCATCCCTACCCCCAAATGCCCATCCAGCCCCGGCTCACCTGCTCGATGTTATAGCCATGCTTCTCCTTGGCCATTGCAATGTACTTGTCAACTGCAGGGGGAGGAGCAAAGTCTTGGACAGGGGGTTATGGCTCCTAACCCAAACCTGTCCAGAGAAGGGTAACCCCCAAGGGCAAAGCCCCTGACCCTCAGCCCCAGGGCAAGGCTGAACCCTCACACTTCCAACTTCCAGCTCCTTTTCTTTCTTCCTTTTTTTTTTTTTTAAAGACAGGGTCTTAACAATTGCCCAGGCTGGTTTCAAACTCCTAGGCTTAAGTGATCCCCCTGCCTCAATCTCCCAAGTAGCTAGGACTACAGGTGTGTTATCACAGTATTCAGCTTACATCACACTTCTGAGAAGAGCTGGTCTCGGGAGGAGATGAAGCCAAGCCCCCACCTCCCAGGGCTAAGCCTGAACCAGGAGCCCGCCCCACTCACGCTTGGCATCTGACACACAGTGGTTGGGTGACCACACCAGCATCCCCTTCAGCTCCTTGTTACTGTATCGAGCAGGACTCTCTGAAGGCCAAACAGCATGAGGGAAGAACTCAGATCAGTCTGGTGGCACCAGCCTGGACCCAAGGCCAGAGGGCAGCAGAGGAATGGGGCTTGGGAGGTGAGGCCCAGAGGGTAAGGAGGGGCAGAAACCCAGACAGGAAGGCATAGCAGAAAAAGTAACCATGCCGAGGCCACCCACCTCGCCGGCCCGCCTGTCCTTCCAGTAGGAGCCAGCCAAGGGCTTCCCAGGTGAGGCTGCAGGCCAAGCCATCGCCCTCTACCCCTCCCTTCACCGCCTGTCCTGCCACTCACCAGGCTTGCACTCTGGAATTACAGCCTGGTAATTGGTTCCAACGCGGATCATGCTGTCTGTGGAGCCAGGAGGCAGTTCAGGACTCCAGGGATGGAGGGAGGGCAGAAGGATTGGGGGGGGGGGGGGGGCTGGCCTAGAGTTCTCCTTCCTGACCACCGAGGGCCCCGACGTTCACCTTTCTTCCCTATATACCCTCTGCCACAGAGGGGACTGGAAGAGGAAGAGACCCTGTCTAGTCATGACCAGGGCACGGGGGGAGGGGGGCAGGGGACGACAAGAGGACAGTTTTAGAGCCCAGGCCAAAGCAGAGCGCTTTGTTCTGACTGAGGGTGAGGGCGTGGAGGGCAGCCCCTAGACCTGGACCACAGCCTGGGAACCCTGGGCCCCTCCCCAGCACATGAGTCTCAGGCTCTGTGTGGAGATGTCTTTCCAGCCCCTGCCCCTGCCAGACCTCAGTCCCCTGAAGGTGGCAAGGTATGAGGGACCTAATCTGAAAAGCAGACACGCCTAGGTCCCTCAGCGACTGAGGGCAGGGCGGGGGCAGGCAGGACCGCCTCCATAGCAGCAAGGGGCCCAGGCAGCAGCCCCAGGATTGAGGGAGCAAGCAAGGCAGAGGCTCCGATCCAGGACAGGCAGGAACCATCAGCGTAAGAGACCCGTAGTCTACCACTCTTCCCGCCCCCGCCCCACGCCTCGACCCTGGCCAGCGGGCTAGCAACCCCCAGCCTCCCGGCTCACCGTGCGAGTGCTCCTCCTCGCTGCTGTCATCCTCCGAGGGCGGCTGGCCGCCGTTGGGCGCCGTCTTGGCCCGGCTGCGGGACAGGATCCCGGAGCCCGCACTCGGTTTCTCCATCACCGCGGGCATTACCCTGCCCGGCTGCCCCGGGGGGGGCGCAGGGGCCCGCGGCGAGCAACGGTGGTGTCCGCGTTCGCCTCAAGTGCCGTCCCCGGCCCGACCTGGAGAGGTCGCCACTGAGGCTACCAGAGGCCGGAGGTCAGCGTGGCTGGGGTTCGGTGGGGTGGGAGCCCGGCTGGCAGCCCCAGCGCTCACCGCGACCCTCCTGGGCGAGGGCGTCGGAAAAGTTTGTGCAGAAGTGGGGTACGCGGGGGATGAGCGCAAGGTCCAGCGTGGCTGGGGCAGGCTCGCTCTATGCGACCCTCGGGGTTGAGGCTCCCCCTGAGAAGTGGGGGCGTCCTGCCCTCGGGCACCCGGGAGCCCCACCGCCCCCGTCGTTCAACTGGCAAGTGCGAGTGCCGCAGCGCAGTTTACGCCCCCGCGGGCTCTGAGCCTCTCGGGGGCGCCGGAGATGCCCCAGTGCTCGGGCTGGTACCCCTGTCCCGGCCGGACCCTTGGCCAAGACGGCAGCCGGCGGGGCCCCGGCGACGGCAGGACGGCGCGCACCGCGCCGGGGCAGAGTTGCCGGGAGCGGGCGGAGCGCAACCGCGGGCGCCGCCTCGCACCCTCCCCGGCGCGCTCGCTCTTCCCACCGCGCTCTCCCTGCCGCGCTCGCGCTGCCGCCTGCCCGCCCGCTCTCGCCGCCTCTCGCTCCTCGCACACACAATGAAGCTGCTGGCAGGGAAGTAGTGCCGGCTGCGGCCTCAGCACCCCTCCCCCAGCCGATGCCTCCGCCAGCTGAACATCTGGCCCTGGGGTGGGAGGGAGGGCCCGGGGCGGGGCCTCGGGCCGGGCCGGACCTCCAGGGGGTGGGGTCAGGGCCGGGGCGGGGAGCGCGGTCCTCAGCGCGTCTCCCCTGGCGTCCCTGGACGCCCCGACTCGCCCTTGGGCGAGATCCCACTGCACCCCAGGAGTAGCTGGGGGCTCAGCTCCACCCACGCACACCTCGGCCCCACACACCAGTAGGCTCGGGTTCCTGCCCCGGGGTCCCAGAGGCCGTCTGCCCGCCCGGGTGGAGCCCAGCTTTTCCTTCCATTTCCCTTCCTGCCAAGGAACTCCCCGCCCCCCTTCCGCAGGGGGACACCCCCCCTTCGTGCGCCCTTGGGGGCCAGAGCGGATGGGAGGCTGGACTGGTGAGGAATGAATTCCTCCAAGGGCTGCTGGCCCAGAGTCCGGCTTCTGGTGGACCTATGGGTCCCAGAGATCCCAATTCCCTTTAATTGGGGCAGTCTGCACCCCAGAGCAGTGGCTCCGAGGTCTGAGGGATGGGAGTGAGAGGTCTGGAGGAAGGTCTGAGTTGCAGGCCCACTCCTCCGCTGGGTCCCCTGTCACCCCAGCTGGAAGCACCGGCGAGAGACAGACAGGGAAGCGGGTAGGAAGGCGCAGACGGAGATGGGGGAGGGGGTGGGCAGAGACTTTCAAAGCCAGATCCAGCCACCCTGCCAGGCGCACAAAGAGCCCGCGCGCACACCGGCGCCCGGGGCACGTGCTGCAGCGCACGCACCGAGCCCCCGCCCGCGCCCTCCCACCCGGACCTCCGGGCACACCCGCTGTGCCCAGGACGAGCCGCTCTGGCGCTCCTTTCCTTTCCTGTCCTCGGCCGCTCTGTAATCAGATCCCTAAATTTAGAAGCAGCCCAAGACCAGCCAGGGGTCCCCGCCCCCACCCCTGCCTGTGGCCCACCCGCCGGGGTCTTGCGGTCCGGCCACGACCCGGCTGGGGCTGCCTGTCCCTAGGGACTCTCTTCGGGCACCCTGGCCGACTCTGACGCGACCCCACCCAGGTCGCCGCGCTCTCAGGCCCCAAGAGGCCACAAAGCCAGCGGCCACGTTGCCCGCCACACCTCGGGCCAGGCATGTGGGGCCGTTTTCCACCTCTTATATCACGGATTGGGCACGGAGCCTCAGGGTGAGAATGTCTCACAAAGGAGGAGAATGAATGGACCAGTGGACCAAGGACCGGTCTAAGCTAAAGGGTCTGCTCCAAGGCGAACCGCGCCTTCCCAGGCTGGCCCCTCTGCAGTGGCAGGGTGCCATCCCAGCGCCGAGCCTCCACCCTTTAGAGAGGCTCTTGTCTCTGTCCCCTTCTGCTTGGCAGGCAACCATTGTGCACACCACCCTCTCCTCCCAAGGCGTCTTTCATCTTGCAGGCCGCCTCCCATCAGGCAGTGCCCTAGTTGGGTCCCCCACCCCACTCTCCTGCCCCCTCGCCCCACCCCAGGCCTCAGCCTCAGTATCATGCCTATTTCTTGCCTTCCTCTTCCAGTGATGCCCCAGGTACCCTCCACCCCCACCCTCTAGTGTGATCCAGGCCAAAGCTCCCCTCTGGCTCTCGCCTCCCCACCCCCACCCCTGCCCTCACCCCAGGACCCAGATCTAGTCTCACTTCTATCCGGAGCCAGAGGACAGGCTCCTCTGAAGGTGGGGGCAGGGAGGGGAGGTTTATTCCTTGGAATGGAGGGGTCCCTAAGCCCCAGTATAAGGAGGCTTCTGCCAGGGAGGTGGGACACAACACAGCAGGGGTATAGTTAGAGTTTGGGGGCGACAGTGGGAACCACTGGGTCCCTGGAGGAGGTGCATTCCTAGTGAGCAATCTCCTCCCAAGGGGCAAGGGTGCAGGGTTAGGAGGGGGAAGGGAAAGGCCCCACCCCTCCCACCTGCTGCAGCCACCCCCTCCCCAGCAGGCCCCCTCTTTTGTGCAAAGGCACACAAAGGACAAGGGGCCCCGGCAGGCCTGGCCATCTGCTCCCAGCAGCCTGAAGGCTCTTAAAGAGACAGCACCCCCTCCCTGCTGCCCAGGGCTGTGGGTGCGGCTGTGCCACAGGCCCAGGTCACAGCCTACCCCTGGTTCCACCCACCTTTCTCTGCTCCCCAACCCCCCCCATCAGAAATCATCCTCCCCCAGAGGTGGGGTGCAGAGGTGCCACGTGGTCAGAAACCTGGGGTGGGAATGGAGAGGCAGCCCAAGGGCTAGTCCCTCCTCTCTACCCTGGGTGGGGGAAGGGGCCAAGGACAGGGGTCCCTTATCTCCCTGAGGCCACCTGAAAGCTGAGCAGGGGCCGCAGGTCTCCCAGGAAAGTCCTACCCGCCATTTTGGCCCTTGAGTCCTACTCATCCTTCCCCCCAGGAGGGGGACCACAGCGCCTTCTTTTTGAAGGCTGCAAGCCAGCATGCAGGCTGCCTCAAAGCAAGCTCAAGCCCACAACCAGGCTGCTCTTCCAGATGAGGAGACTGAGGTTTTGCCCTGCCCTCATACAGCCCTCTGCCCGAAGCTTCCTTTGCCTACGCCAAAAAAAATCCCCTGACTCCTCACATCCCGAGACACCAGCCTTGGCCAGCTAAGGACTTGGCGATTTGCCACACGGCTCACAGACACAAATGCACTTGATTTGTGTGATTGTGTCTCTGCGTTCAGGGCTGTGTTCTCAGGGCCAGGCACACAGGGGGCACTCAGCATTTGTAGAAGGAATAGTCATTAGCCCACAGAACGTTTCTTTCCACCAGCCCATATTCTGCCTGCCGGGCATCCAGATCCCTCCTCAAGGTGAAGCAGAGAGGACAAAAGTTGCACAGGGATGCTGTAAAAGAAAGGAAGGGTGACCTTGGGTGAGCCACCCGGGCTCCCCTCCTCCCAAAGGCAGGGGCAGCTGGAGCCAATCCCCAGCCCGCCAACCCTGCCAGACAGACTGGGACTGTCCTGAGTGAGAAGCGAGGCTGGCTGCTGCGGTGTGGTGCCTGGGACCCTGTCCAGGTCCTTGGTGGCCACGGCCCAGGGGCTAAGCTTGGGAAGGGAGGGAGGGATGCAGCCAGGCCTGGGGCAGAGGAGGGAGGGTGACCGAACCTGGGCAGAAACCTGGCTGAGCAGTTGGGGGCCATGGGGGTGCTCCCCTCAAGGAGTAGGAGGTGACTTGGAGGAAATGGAGGCGGTGGCTGAGTGGAAGGAGCCTGGGGACTCCGCCGCCAACACCACAGTGCTGCCCAGGCACTGCCCTACCGGGTGCCCACAGGCCCTTCTGGCCGGCTGTGTGCCCAGGGTGCTGCCCTTCCATCTCTACGTCCTCCCCACCGCCTCTGCCCCCCTCATACACACACTTGTGAAAAGGCTGAGGTGACAGAGGTGCCGATCTGGTGTTTGGCACTGTCTCAGTACTAGGGCTGCAGAAAGCAAGGAGGCCATTTGGGAGTGACACTGGGGAGGAGGGAGCAGAAGCCGGCGGGCATGCGGTCTGGGAGGAGACCCGGGCTCCTTACACCCACGCCGGAGAAATCTGACTCCTGAGCCAAGCAGAAACTCGGGAGGAAGAGTCAGCGAGAGCTCTGGTGACAAGAGAGGGGAAGGTGACAGGAGCCTCCCCAGACCCCATGAGGGGGCAGCCTCGGACCTAGGAGCCTGCTTGGTTTCTCCGGAAGTGGGAAAGCACCCCCCAACCTCACCTGGGCTGCGCCCTCTGGTGGTGACATCTGGCATCATCGGGGCCCTACCTTTGAGCACAAATGTCCTGGAGCCTGAGCCAGGCACCTCAAGAAGCTGAAATTGACCCCCTGGGCCATTAGAGTCACTAAGCCTTAGATCATGCCCTAGAGCAAAGTCACATGATCAGAGGCCTCTGGAGACATGACAGTGGAGAGATTAGGAACAGAGGGATGTGCAAAACGGGCAGCCAGGGAGCTCAAATCTAGTGTGAGTCCCAGCTCTTGGGTGAGTGTCTTGGCCTTTCTGAGCCTCAGTCTCTCCATCTCTAAAAGGAAATGATAACTGACCTCATCAATTACTAGGAGGATCCAGCGTGATCTCAGATATAATGTAAGGACATCTATCTAAACGGTGTGTGATGCCGCATGCCTGTAATCCTAGTGCTTGGGAGGCTGAGGCAGGGGGAGTGCCCTGAGTTCGAGGCCAGCCTGGGATATATGTAGTGAGTTCAAAGCCAGCCTGAACTACATAGCAAGACTCTGTTTCAAAAAAAAAAAAAAATCCATCAACACTGGCTTCCTTCTGAAGCTAGGATCTCCTCTTGAGCACCCCAAGTAGGCCCCCTCTGCTCATGGCTTACTGCTACATGAGGCCACCCATACCCTGTAGACCAGGGGTGGACTGCTCCTCCTCCATGATTGGACAACTGACATCCTCACTTTGGCCAACAGCTCCAAATTCCTACCTCTGTCTAACCCCTTCAATCCATTATGCACACACAAATCAATACAGATTGGTGGGGCAGTACTGAGGATTGAACCCTGGGCCTTGACACTGAGCTATATTTCTTGGCCCTTTTTGTATATTTTGAGACAGGTTCTTCCTAAATTCCTGAGGCAGAGTTGTCTTTTTTTTTTTTTTTGGTACCGAGGATCGAACTCGGGTTCTTGCACTTGCGAGGCAGGCGGCGGAACCACTGAGCTAAATCCCCTGCCCTAAGGCAGAGTTTGAACTTGTGATCCTCCTGCCTCAGCCTCTCATAGTGCTGGGTTTACAAGTATGTGCCATCACCCCCATCTTGGATACAGATTCTTAAATCCTACTTTGATCATGCCCCACTCCTGTTCCACATAACCTTTCATGGCTTCCTGTTTTCCAGGCAAAGATCTCCAACCCAGTACTCAAGGGCTCTCTAAACTGGGTGTGGTGGTGCACACCTGTAATCCTAGCATTCAGGAGGCTGAGGCAGGAGGATCACCATGAGCTTGAGCCCCGCCTGAGCTACATAGTGTGTTCAAACTTAGCCTGGAGAACATAGGGAGACCCTGTCTCAAAGAAAAAGGGTGTGGGGGTGCTCTAGTTTGTGTCTGATCCAGTTAAACAGGTCTGTTCACCTTCAGAGAGGGAGGCCAAGGCCCTCTGGTGCCCCAAGATGCTCCACCCTCTCCTACCCCTCATCTGCATGCCCTGTGCCTCATAACTGCAAGTCCTGCAGCTCAGTTCTGCTCTTCCAGGGCATACCCAGGGCTCAGGCCTGGTGACAAGCATCCTTCCCACTTCCTTCCACAGTCCTCTCCTGCCACCCCCACACTGCATGCTCCCACTTCCAGAGAAGACTGAGGCCGTTGGGCAGGAACCCCCTCTGGCTGCACTGTACTCATAGATTCAGCCCCTGTCTGTGCCCACTGGTGTAGAGTTCCTTCCTCTGTAGGACCAGCCTCACCCATAGGCTCAGCATGCCTCCCACATGGACCCCATTCGCCCCACCTCCTCCTTTGGGACTGTGTTTCCCCTCAGCACAGACATCTGCTTAAACCCTTCCATCCTAAAACACATGCCCTGACCTCAAATGCACACCAACACCGTCCCTGTGCTCACCTTAGGTAACCCTTTCCACTAAAGCTGCTCCACTCCTTTTCTCCTCCAAGCTGGGCTTCTTGAAAGAGTTGTTCACACCCCTCTGTCCTTGTCCTCACCTTCCATTCTCTCTAGAACCCCCAGCGTTCCACCTCAGCCTGTGCCATTGCACAGAAGCCATTCTGCCATGGTTAACAGTGATTCTGTGTTCTCTAAACCCAAAGGCCCTTTGGCGGGTATGGACTCCAGCTCTGGGCAGGACTGGAGCCCAGCTCTTCTCAGCTCCCCTCCTGGCTGGCATCCAAACTCTTGGTGTTGGTCCTTTAGACTGTCTCCATGACCTTTAATTCCCCAATATCAATCTCTAGGTTATGGGTGTCCCCACCTAGATCCCAGCCCAGAGCCCTCCCCACCCCAGGCAGGCTCTTCCAGATGCCCACATCCAACCAAATGTCTTCTGGACTCTACTTCTCTCACTCAGGTTTGTTTTGTTTTGTTTTGTTTTTGATACCGGGGATCGAACTCTGGTCCTTGTGCTTGTGAGGCAGGTGGCGGCGGAACCACTGAAATAAATCCCTGGCCCTCTCACTCAGTTTTGTTCAAAACTGATCTCAGAATGTTCACCCCTACACACCCAGCCTGCCCCTCTTTCTATTCCCCTTCCAGCCAGCCAAGACTCAGTGTAGAAAGTGGGATCACCCCCCAGCCCTTCCTTGTCCACACTTCTGGATCCAGCAGACTCCCGTTTGTCACAGTCAGCACCCCTCCCACGCTGCCCACGGAGCCTGGAGCCTCCCAGCTGGCCTCCCTGCCTGCTCCTTCACCCTCCCCTAGTCTGTTCTCTATTCCACAGCCAGGGTGATCTTTTAAAAACCCAATCTGATCAAGTCAGACTCTGCTTCTCCTCATCCTTGGATTAAGCTCAAGCTCCTTAGCGTGACTTATCTGCTTCAAAAATCTGTCCCTTAGCATCCATTTCACCTTCTCCTGTCTTGGGGATCCATGTGGTGCTGTGGACTTGATTTCATCCCAATGTCCACTTTTCTCAAGGCGCTGGACACTGCAGTGGGCTCGGAGGTGCCCTGGAGACCTGAGCTGGCCCAACCAGCTTGCTGCAGAAGTGGGACAAAGACCAGGAAGCTGAGCCCAGGAGCACTGGCTGCCATCACTGACCCTCAAGGAAAGCCAGTGGTGCAGAAGACACTGGGACAGGATGGTGTGGGGAGGAGCTGGTTTCTCAGTGGCACCATTGAGCCCCTGGTCCAACCTCACTTGAAGCCGTAGAACCTGTAAACTCCTTACTCACGTGAGCCAGTAACAATCCCTCACTGCTTGAGCCTGACTAATTTCCTTTTTTTGTTTCTTTGTTTTTTATTTTTTGGTTTTTTTTCTCTCTCTCCCTTTTTTCTGTCTCTTTTGTTGTTTGTTTTCTTTTTGAGATAGGGTCTCACTATATAGTCCAGGCTGGTCTTGAACTCACTAGATAGTCTAGGCTGGCCTCAAATTTGTACTCAAGGTGATCTTTCTGCCTCAGCCTCCCAAGTGCTGGAATTACAGATGTGTACCACCACGCCCAACTCCTAATTTCCATTTATTTTCTGTTTCCTGTAACCACAGCCTCAGATATAATACATCTCTCAACCCCACTTAGCTGGGCATGCCTCAGCCACCTTCAGCCACCTGTTGTTGCAAGCACACACAATCCCCTCTTACCTTGGTCTTCAGACTTGTGATTCCTGATAGCTGGAATTTCGCTTTTCTTTTCCTGGCAGACTTTTTTTTTCCCCTGGTACTGGGGATTGAACTCAGGACCTTGCACTTACAAGGCAGGTGCAGTGCCACTGAGCTAAATGGCAGGCCCTAGACTTTTTTTGCTGCTTGCTTGCTTGCTTGCCTGCCTGCTTTCCTTTCCTTTTCTTTTCTTTTCTTTTCTTTTCTTTTCTTTTATTTCTTTCTTTCTTTCTTTTCTTTCCTTTTTTGGTACAGGGATCAAACTTGGGACCTTATGCTTGCGAGGCAGGCAGCAGCACCACTGAGCAAAATTCCTGGCCCTAAACTTTTTTGTTTTGTTTGAGACAGGGTCTCGCTTTGCTTTATAGTTCAGTTTGGCCTTGAACTCACTTTGTAGCCCAGGCTGGCCTCAAACTTGTGGCAATCTACCTGCCTCAGCTTCCTGAGTATTGGGATTACAGGAGTCTGCCATCACACCCTACCATCTTGACTGACTAATTCTTTTTTTTTTTTTTTTGGTACTGGGGATCAAACTCCGGACCTTTTGCTTGCAAGGCAGGCGGCAGAACCACTGAGCTAAATCCCTGGCCCTGGCTGACTAATTCTTATTTGCCTTTCAAAATCTAAAGTTTGAAGCCAGACCTAACAGTGGACCCCTGTAATCCCAACACACAGGAGGCTGAGGCAGGTGAATTGTCACAAGTTCGAGGCCAGACTGGGCTACATAGTAAGTTCAAAGCCAGCCTAAACTACATAGGGAGACTCTGTCTCAATAAAACAAATAAAGGGGCCAGAGATTTAGCTCAGTGGTTCCACCACCTGCCTCACAAGCGCAAGGTCCCAAGTTCAATCCCTGGTACCAAAACACCCCCCCCCAAAACAAAGAGGGGCTGGGGATTTAGCTCGGTGGTTCTGGGACCTGCCTCAAAAGCACAAGGATCTGGGTTTGATCCCTGGTACAAAAAACAAAACAAAACAAAGAAAGAAAGAAACTAAAGCTTGCCTATCACCTCATCTAGGACACCTGCCTTTCCCACCCCATCTCATCACTGACCACAGTCTAATGTAAGCACTTCCTGCTTACCTGACCCTCTCCTCTTGGAGGCTGTTGGCCAAGAAAGCCAGGCCCTTGTCTTATGCTGTCACCCTCACCTGAGCAGCTCAAGAGCAGTTCCACAGAAAATGGCACACAGTAGGTGTTCAGCTAATGGCTGCCTGCAATCTCAGCACTGCTTCCCCAGAAAGCCTTGAAAAGCCCTAACTGTCCCACCCTTCTGTGACCACCCAGCCCTCTCACTTCACAGATACTCATGCTGCTGGACCCCACCCCACATCACTTCTACCAAACTTCCCTTGGTTTTACTCACCTATTAGGAGCTCCATGAAGAGAAAGCCTTGCAATAATGATAGAAATAAAAGTGAATTAGCCAGGCATGATGGCACACGCATGTAACCCCAGAACTGGGGAGGCTGAGACAGAAGGATCACTGCTAGTTTGAGGCCATCCTGGGTTATACATCGAGACCCTATCTCAAAAACAAAAAAACAAACAAAAATTTGGCAAAATAGTGAATGAGCCAGGTGTGGTAGCATACTCCTGAGATCCCAGCACTCTGAGAGGCTGAGCCAATATCTGGTGAAGGCCTCTAGCTGTGTCTGCATGTGCCAGAAGGTGGAAGGGCAGGAAAGGGCGACTCTCCCATCAAGCCTCTTTGTAAGGTACACTTTATCCCATTCACAAGGAGGGAGCCCTGGTGCCTAATCTCCTCTTAAAGGCCCCTCTCTTAATACTATTACTATGGCAACAACTGAATTTTGGAGGGGATGTCATCACACCACAGCGAGGAGGAAGTGGGATTGTTGGGAGACAGGGACCTGGCCCTGCTGCCCTTGTCCTCCCTGGCATCCTACCTGCCATGGAGCATTCAGAAACAGAAGGGTGAGGGTGGTCTTCCTGGCAGACCCGGGTCCTGGCCTAAGATGAGAACCAGCAGCAGAGGCAGTGACAGTGAGTCTACAGCAACAGATGAGCCAGAGCCGACGGGTAGGCAGATGGACTCTGAATTGTCCGTATGTCAGACATATTCAGTCATTCAGGATACCCTGTCTCAGCTCCCCTCTCCCCCGAGAAGCCTTCAGCAGCAGATATTGGCTGGCAGAGGGCCCGAGACTGTGTTGAGGAGGACGCTCAGTCTGCAGCTTGCTTCAGCAGGAAAGGGAGCCAGGAGGGACTTGTGATGTCTGTCCTGGGCATAAAATGTGCTGGTGGGGGAGCAGAGTAGAAAAGAGACCGGATACCAAACAAACTATGAGCAGAAACACCTGGAACCCAAAAGTCGGGGTCTTGAAGTATTTATAGGTTGAATTGTATCCTCTCCAAAAAAATTCTCATGTTGAAGTCCTGTCTCCCAGTAGTCAGAATGTGACTTTAGCAGAAGATAGGGTCATTTTTCTGTTTTTTGTTCTGCACAGTGCTGGGGATGAAACTCAGGCCCTCACACATGATAAGCAAGTGCTCTAGCACTGAGCTACACCCCCAGTGCTGGAGACAGGGTCTCTACAAAGCCAATGCAGAAAGAACTCCAGACACACTCAGCCACCTTATCTTTGACAAAAGAACCAAACACCTGCACTGGAAGAAAGATAGCCTCTTTAATAAGTGGTGCTGGAAAAACTGGCTTTCCACATGCTGAAGATTGAAACTATCTTTCACCACACACTAACCTAAAATCAAAATAGATCAAAGATCCAAATATTAAAACAGAAACACTAAATCTGCTGGAAGAGAGAATAAGTAGAACGCTCTAAGACATAGGAGTAGGCAAAGACTTCATGAACAAAACCCAGACCACATGGGAAATACTACAAAGAATCAACACCTGGGACCTCATCTTATTAAAAATCTATTGCACAGCAAGAGAAATCACCAACAGAGTGAAGCGAGAACCCACAGTGCGAGAAAATTTTTTTTACCAGCTATTCAGACAAAAGACTATTATCTAGAATATATAAAGAACTCAAAAAAATCAGGACCCCCCCCCCCAGATTTAAAGACCCAATCCAAAAATGGGCAACTGGAATGAAAAGATACTTCTCAGATGAAGGATTAGAAATGGCAAATAAATATATGAAAAAATTTTCAACATCATTGGTCACTCATGAAATGCAAATAAAAACAACACTGAGATTTCATCTCACTCCAGAAAGAATGGCCGCTATCAAGAAATCAACCAATAACATGCTGGAGGGGCTGTGGGGAGAAAGGAACCCTTCTCCACTGTTGGTGGGAGTGCAGACTGGTGCAACCACTGTGGAAATCAGTGTGGAGATTTCTCAAAAAACTAAAACTAGAGGTTCCATTTGACCCAGTTATACCTCTTCTTGGTATCTTCCTGAAAGAATTAAAAGCATGGGCAGGGGGATTTAGCTCAGTGGTTCCGTCGCCTACCTCACAGGTGCAAGGTCCCGAGTTCAATCCCCAGTACCAAAAAAAAAAAAAATTACAAGAATTAAAAGCATCATACCACAGCAATATATGTGCATCCATGTTTATACCAGCATAGTGTGTAATAGCTAAAGCTTGGAAACAGCCCATGCCCATCAACTGACGAGTGGATAAAGAAGATCAGGGGTTTTTTATATAATGGAGTACTACTCTGCCATAAAGAAGGATGAGCTTCAGACATTTAAATGACTGGACCTTGAGACCATACTCCTAAGTGAAATAAATTGGACACACATGTTTAAATACCACATTGTTTCTCTGGTGTGAGAAACTGAAAGTGGAAATAAAGACTGAAATGTATAATGGATATTGGGAAATGGGAAGAAAGTGTTCAATTGGGAAGAAGGAGGAAGGAGGAAGAAAGAAAGGAAGGAAGGGATAAGAAAAAAGTGAAAATAGAAGGAAAATATGGAAACAAAGCTTTTGTACATAGGGAGGGGAGGGGACTTGAGGAGGGATGCGATAAAATAAAATAAAATGAGGCCATTGGGGGCCCCTAATCAACTGGTATCCTTTTTGATTTGTTTTGATTTTGTTTTTCTTTTTGAGATAGGGTCTTGCTATGCAGTTCAGGCTGTCCCTGAATTCACTATATATCTATCTCAGACTGGTCTCCAACTCACATCAGCCTTCCTACCTCAGCTTCCTGAGTGCTGGGATTACAGGCCTGCAACACCATGCCATGCTGGTGGTATTAGTATTATTACTATTACTATTATTATTATTATTGACACAGGGTCTCACTCTGTAATTCAGGCTGACCTTGAACTCACTATGTAGCCCAGGCTGGCCTTGAGCTCGTGGCAATCCTCCTACGTCAGCCTTCTGAGTACTGGGATTATAGGTGTGTGCCACCTGGCCCGGCCTTCTGCTGCCACCCTTATAAAAGGAGGAAATCTGAACACAGCTGGCCATATAAGGAGAGTGTCATGTGAGTATAATGAGAAGCCAAGGAAAGAGGCCTGGAACGTTGCTTTCTCTCACAGCCCTGCCACTCCCTTGGATTTGGACTTCTAGACTCTAGAACTATGAGACAGTGAATTTCTACTTAAGTCACTCCATTTGTGCCAAGTGGGAACTTGCCACAGCCCTAGCAAACCAATCCTCTGTGCCCTGGAATCTGCCCGGATTGATCATGGATTCCCTAGACAAAGACCTAAAGACACCATAGGCTTCAAATTAGGACACCTCACTCCTGTCCCACCCTTGGGCAACGAGCATCCCTTCTCTAGGCCTGGGCTTCCCTGGCTCCCAGGGAGGGACGGACTAGACAACCAATTGCCCAGTGCCCATATGACTTAGATGACCAATGGTCGCCTTAGATGAGTCTTTCCAGCCCTGAGAGTCTAGTATCTTCCAGAGGCCAGTGACAAGAGCTGCTGCCATGACTTCTGTCCTTTGTTGGGTTATGCTGGGGGTGGAGCCTAATGATCTCACAGCTGGTCCTGGTCTTGGTGATCTACTGCTGCATGACAGATGAGCCCAAGTCCTCTGCGAGAGTCAGAATCTCAGGAACATGTCAACTGAGTGGTGCGAAGGTGGCTGTTACGGTGTCGATGAGGAGCCTCAGCCCTTTGCGTGGTGCCCCTCATGTGTCCTGCAGCATGGCTGCCGGCTTTCCCTGGGGTGGGGGTGGGGAGAAATCCAGTAGAGCACCCAGAGGCTGCAGTGCCTTTAGAGCCTGATCTTGGACCCCTGCAAGATTTCACTGTCATGCAGGTCAGCCCTGTTCAGGATGGTAGGGGACCACACAGGGCATGAGCACCAGGAGGCTCAAATCATGGGACCATTTTAGTGGGCAGCTGGCACAGCTGGATATGAGATCTGCAGGAGTGGGGCTCCTGGGGCCACAGGCTGTGAAGAAGAATCTTCTCAATGGGCTTGGGAAGGACAGAGATTTAGGAGTACGATAGTTTCCTAGGGCTCTTGTAATGAAACACCAAAACCAGATAGTTAAAAATAATAGCAACTCATTTTTTCCCAGTTCTGGAGGTCAGAAGGCCAAAATCAAGGCATTGGCCAGGCAGGCGCCTTTCTGAAGCACTGAGGGAGAATCTACTTTGTGCCACTCTCCTCAGCATTCCTGTGCTGGCAGCTGCCTCCTTGCAGCCTCTGCCTGTCTTCACATGGTCCTCTTGTCTCGGTATGGCATTCACATCCTGCCCTTATAAGGACATTAGATTTGGAGCCCACCCACAATCCAGGATGATGTGATCCCAAGATGTTAGCTTCATTACATGTATCGATTTGTCCTTTTTTTTTTTTTTCTGTTATAACAAAATTCAGAGTTGTAAAAAGTTTATTTAGTTTGCAGTTTGGGAGGCTGAAAGTCCAAGATCAGTCAGTCCTCTGATTTGGCCAGGGGCAGATGGCATCATGGCAGAAATGTGCCCAAGATGAGATCACATGGAAGCCAGGAAGCCAGAGGGACTGAGTAGGGAGCAGTCTTGCTCCTTTATAACAACCCATTCTACCCAGGCATGGCAGCGCACCCCTGTAATCCCAGCACTTGGGAGGCTGAGGCAGGAGGGTCACCTCAAGTTCAAGGCCAGCCTGAACTATGTAGTGAGACCTTGACTCAAGAAACCAAACCAAAAAATAAAAAAACCCACTCTGGTAGTAAATAACTGACTCTCAAGAGAACTTTTTCCCTTCAGGGGGTGGTGCAGTACCCCTGGTGGCCTAATTACCTTTCACCAGGCCCACCTTCTCCCAACATCACTGCACTGGAACCAAGCTTCCAACAGAGGAACCCTCGTGGGATAAAACTAAATCACAACTGGGACAGCATTTAGCTCAGTGGTGCCACCGCCTGCCCCGCAAGTGCAAGGACACAAGTTCAATCCCCAGTACCAAACAAACAAACAAACAAAAACCTAAATTACAACTGAACTGTAGCAATCTGCAAAGCTCTTGTTTCCCAGCAAGGTCCCATCATAGGTAACAACAGGTCGGGCTTGGAAATATCACTGGGAAGACTCCACTCAGCCCATTACGGAAGTAGCACCATGGAGGAGCCAGCTGAGGCCATGACCTGATATCGCCATCTGCTTTTGCTCAGGTGTCACCTCCTCCAGGAAGTGACCCATCCTAACACCTGTGCCTGCCCCCATCCTTGTCTGTTATTCCTCAAATGAACAGGTATTGAATGTCTGCTGTCTGCCAATTACCAGTTGGTTTCCAGAGGTACAGCAGTTAGGGTTGCTGGAGGGAACATACAGAAATATGGGAATCCAGTGAAAAAAAACAGATTGCAGGTAAAGGACAAGATGAAGTTGGTCCCATGTTTTGAACCTGCAGCCCTAACAGGAGTGGAACAGAGATGCACAGTCCCCAAATGCAGGAAGCCAACAGCCTAATGGAGGAGGTGGCAATAGCCTTGGGAGATGCCAGAAAGTGTGCCCAAGTCAGCCATCTAAGCTTCGACCTGAAAAGGGAGGGTGGGGAACGAGATCTGTCAGAGGAAGCAGCAAGTGGCAGAGTCCAGGAAGACCAGCCAGAGACAAGGGACCTTGGCCAGGCAGGTAGGGGCTGAATACAAGGCGTCTTGCAAGTCATAAGCCATAACTGACTCAGCCAGATGTGATTTTTGTTTTGTTTTGTTTTTTGAGACAGAGTCTCACTATGTACTTTGGGCTGGCTTAAACTCAGTATGTTGCCTGGGCTGTCCTCTAACTCATGACCATCTTCCTGCTTCAGCCTCCCAGAGTGCTAGAATTAGTTACATGTGTGAGCTACGATGCCTGGCTCAGATATGCATTTTTTTCAGATATGCATTTTTTTTTGTACTGGAGATCAAACTCGGGTCTTTGTGCTTGAGCAGTAGGTGCCAAAACCACTGAGCTAAATCCCCAGCCCCCATATGCATTTTTTAAAAAACAGGGCTAGCCTGGGCCAAGGATTTAGCTCAGTGGCACCACACCTGCCTCACAAATGCAAGGTTCTGAGTTCCATCCCTGGTACTGAAAAAAAAAAAAGGGATAGCCTGACTGTGAGCACCATGGTACAAGCCTATAATCTCAGCACTTGGGAGGCTGAGGCAGGAGGATTGTGAATTCAACACCAGTGTGGTCTCTATGAGACCCTGACTTGGAAGGAAGGAAGGAAGGAAGGAAGAAGGAAGGAAAGAGAGAAAAGAAAAAAACAAAGCAAAGCAGGGGTGTGGTATCACAGGAGCCAAGGAAAGAGAGAATGAATGAGGGCTATGTGTTGCAGGGAGGGGCAGAAAAATAAAGACAGAGCTGGAAGAGAGGACAGTTGCAGTTAGCAAAACTGCTGAGGGCATCTGTGGGGAAGGGAGGGGCAGTGGGACAGAAGCCAGACTGCAGCACCCTGCCCCAAGAGGCAAGGAGGCAGGGTCAGGGAGGCTGCTTTCCTAAAAGGGAGAGGAGCCCTGAGAGCTGGCAGGAGATACGAGGAGTGGGGTGGAGGGAGGCTGGTGTATCCCACAGGGATGGGGCCAAAGTGGCACTGGAGGCTGGCCCTGGGTGACAATGGGAGGACAGGATAGTGATGAATTCAGATTCTTTTTAAAAAAATTTTATTCTTACATTTTAGTTATACATAATGATAACATTCATCATTGGGAATTTTTTTTTTTTTTTTGAGACAAGGTCTCTCCATGCAGTTCAGGCTGGTTTTGAACTCACTTTGTAGTCCAGGTTGGCTTCAAACTCAAGGGGACTCTCCTGCCTCAGCTTCCAGAGTGCTAGGGTCATGGGCATGTGTGCCACCACACCTAATGGGAATTTGTATCTGTACATGACATATCTTGCTTCTTTTATTCCCACTCTCCTCCCCTCCCTTCAACCCCTCTTCCCCTTATTTACAAAAGCTTTGTTTCCATTTTTTTTCTTGCCCCTTCTTTCCTCTCCCTCCCCCCTCCATTGTTCCCCTTCTCATTTGAACATTTTCTTCCTATTTCCCAATATGTATTATACACTTTGGTCCTTATTCACACTTTTGGTTTCTCACACTAGAGAAACAATGTGGTATTTAAACATGTGTGTCCATGGGCCAGGGATTTAGCTCAGTGGTTCCGCTGCCTCCTTGCAAGCACAAGGACCCGAGTTAGATCCCGGGTACCAAACAAAAACAAAAACAAAAACCACATGTGTCCAATTTATTTCACTTAAGAGTATGGTCTCATGTTGACATCTGGCCTTTGGTGACAGTGGAAGGAGGGGCGGACAGGATGGTAGAGTTCAGTTTTCTTTAAGTAAAACATTTATTGGTATATTTTAGATATACATAATGATAACACTCATCATAGGAAATTTGCACCAGTATATGATAGATCCTGTCTCTTCTTTTTTTCCCATTCCCCCTTCCTCTCAAACCTCCTCCCCTTCCTCTATGCAAAACCTTTGTTTCCATTGTTTCCTTCTATTTTTACTACTTGTCCTTTTCTTCCTTTCTCCTTTCCCCCTCCCTTGTTCCCCTTCCCATTTGAACATTTTCTTTTCCTTTTTTTCCAGTACTGGCGATCAAACTCAGGACCTTGTGCTTGCCAGGCAGGTGTGGTGCCACTGAGTTACATTCCCTGGTCCCCATTTGAATATTTTCTTCCCATTTCCCAATACCTATTACACATTTTAGACCTTATTTCCACTTTTGGTTTCTCACACCAGAGAAACTGCAGTATTTAAACATGTGTCTGATTTATTTCACTTAAAGAGTACGGTCTCATGCTGGAGTCTAGCCCTGGGTGACAGGGGGAGGAGGAGGGAGACAGGATGGTATTGAGTTCCAATTTTTAAAAAATGTTAGTACATATTTGCAGTACATAATGATTATATTCATTGTAGGTGTCTTAGTTACTTTTCTCATTGCTGAGACAAAATACTCAACACCCAAAGTTAAGAGGAAAGGTTTGGGGCTTGGGATTTAGCTCAGTGGCACCACACCTGCCTCACAAGCACAAGGTCCTGAGTTTGATCCCCAGTACCAAAAAAATAAAAAATAAATAAATAAAAGGAGGAAGGCTGGGGATTTAGCTCAGTGGTTCTGCTGCCTGCCTCATAAGCGCAAGGTCCCAAGTTCGATCCCCGGTACCAAAAATAAATAAATAAGTACATAAATGGAGGAAAGCTTTATCGTAGCTCAGTTTGTAGAAGTTTCAGTTTATAGTTGGCTGGCTCCAAGGCAGGGTGGCATGGTAGAGGAGAAACAGTCCATGGCAGGGTAACAGGAAGCACCAACCAGGGAAGTAGCCAAGCAGCAAGCGAGGGCAGCAGCCCTTTTTCTGTCCCTTATATTCTATCCAGGCTACATGTTCTTAGGGTAGGTAGCACTCACACCCAGGGTGGGCCTTCCCTAGGACTATGTCAAACCAATCAGTGGACTAATTTAGTAATCACACACTCATTTTATTAATTTATTTTTGGTACCGGGGATCAAACTTGGGACCTTGTGCTTACGAGGCAGGCTGTGGAACCACTAAGCTAAATCCCTGGCCCAATAATCACACACTCTTACTCCCAGCATTCTATGCTCTAGATCCAGCCATCTCTGAAAAGTCTCACCTATGACTGAATGAGGCTTTGGGTGAACATCTAGACACCAGCCATACACGGAATTGGTACATGTACATAACACATCTCAATTTTTTTGGCAGTACTGGGAATTAAATCCAGGGCCTTGCACTAAGCTATGTCCCCAGCCTTTTTCTTTCTTTCTTTCTTTTTTTCTTTTTGGTTATTTGAGACAGGATCATGCTATGTGGTTCAGGCTGGCTGTGAACTCACTATGTAGCCCAGTCTGGCCTTGAACTCTCAGTGATCTTCCTGCCTCAGCCTCCCGAGTGTGTGCCACCACACTTGGCTACAGATTGCTTTTGGTGGTCTCACTTTATAAATAAGGAAATGGATCCCCAGAGATGTTGAACACTAAACCAGGTACAGGCACATGCCTGTAATTCCAGTATGAGGGAGGGTAAGGCAGGAGGATCATGTATTCAGGGCCAGCCTGAGCTGCATGGCAAGACCCTGTCGCAAACAAAAAAAAGCAAGAGAAAGAGACAGAGAGAGACAGACAGACAGGAATTGAACACCTTGCCTAAAATTGTAAAGCCAATGAGTAGCAGAAAAGGGGTTTAAACTGGTCTCCAGCTGATCTCCAGCTGGTCTGATTCCAAGACAGGCTCTACCCAGCACCCTCCAAGACCAAGGAAGCCCTGGGCAAGAGAAGAGCCACACTATCAGCAGCTCCCAGGGAGAAAGATGTTGCTTTGGGGGCAGGGATCGGGCACTGATCCTTTGCAGGCTGGCAGGGAGAAGGTGCACACTGCCATCTCCCCAAGGGACTTCCGGGCTCAGCCAGAGGCTTTGTCTGGTCTCCAGCAGTTTTAGCAAAGCCAGGATGTAGCTCAGTGGTGCAGGGCCTGCCCAGCACCACAGGAAAATCCCAGCAGCCTGGGGGAAGGTCAAACAAGAGTGAGGAGTGGCAGGAGGGACAGGGCACAGGGTAGCTGGGTGGCTGTCACCTGCACTGAAACAGCTAACTGTGAGGATCCCCGCAGGGAAGGAGACAAGACAGGCCAGACTAGGCGGGGACTTCAGGGGGCTCACTTGCCCCCTTACCCTGTTCCTTCCAGTTCCCTGATCTGTAAATATTGTTCTGTTCTTGAAATCTCATGCCTCCTTCTCCCCTTCAAGGGCAGGCTCAGATATCACCTCTCCTCACCCAGGGCACCCTCTTCCTGCCCTTAGCTCCCTCTCCTGGTGCCCAGAGTGTTAGCAACCATAACAGATTTCTGACCTCTGAACAGGCTGAGGATTCATTCATTCATTTGCATCCACCTACATTCCTTTCTCAGGCTCAATCCAGGTTCATGACTTTTTTTTTTTTTGCAGTACTGGGGATCGAACTCAGGACCTTGCACTTGTGAGGCAGGCAGTGGCGCCACTGAGCTAAATCCCTGACCCCCATGACTTTTTTTTTTTTGGTACCTGGGATCAAACTCTGGTCCTTGTGCTTGTGCAGCAGGCAGTGAAACCACTGAGCTAAATCCCTGGGCTCCCCGTGACTTCTTTTTGTTTGTTTGTTTTGAGACAAGGTCTTCCTATGTAGTTCAGGCTGGCCTTGAGCTCATTATATAGCCCAGGCTGGCCTTCAACTCAAGGTGATCCTCCTGCTTCAGCCTCCTAAATCCTGGGATTACAGGCATGCCCCACTACACCCAGCTCTTGACTTTTTTATTTGTTTTATTTGAGACAACATCTGGCTACGCAGTTTGAGCAGAACTTGAACTCACTATGTAGCTGAAGTTGGACTTGAACTCAGCCTCCCCAGTGCTGGGATTATAGGTATGTGCCATCATGCTTTGCTTAATCTCATAATTTTAAATACTGTCCATTGCTGGGTGTGGTGCACACCTGTAATCCCATTACTCTGGAGGCTGAGTCACAGGATAGCAGTAAGTTTGAGGCCAGTTTGGGTTACACAGTGAGTTCAAACCCAGCCTGAACTACGTAAGGAGACCTTGTCTCAAAAATAAAAAAATAAAGGGTGGAGGATTTAGCTCTGTGGTTCTGCTGCCTGCCTCAAAATGCAAGGTCCCAAGTTCAATCCCTGTTACCAAAAAAAAAAAAAAAAAAAGGACATCTTGAGCTAGGAGTTTGTTAATCCAGCACATGGGAGGGTGAGGCAGGAGGACCCAAGTTTGAGGCCAGCTACATGGTGAGTTCAGGTTTGGCCTTGGTTACATAGTAAGACCTTGTCTCAAAAACAAAACAAAAAGGCATCTCAAACCTGACACAGCAAAAAACAATTCCTAATCCTCTCTGCCCCACCCCACCACCCTGAAACTGTTCTTTCCAAAATCATCTGAATCTTAGTCCAAGCCACTCCATTTTTCCAGCAGCTCAAACTAAGAGCCTTAAAGGCATCATGAGTATTCTCTTTCCCTTACACCTTACACTAACATCGAAACTTTTAGAGCTTTCAGCCCATGTGCCATAGGTTCACCTCCAGTACCTGGCAGCAAGTCCTATTGACTCTATCTTTGAAATGCATTGAGTCCTGAGACCTTCTGCTCCTTCACTGCCATCAGCCACAGGAGCCTTGTCTCTTGCCTGGACTCCACTGCCGTCTGCGGCCTTGCCCCACAGTCATCTCACACCAGCAGCCAGCAGTCCTTTGGATGGATAAGCCAGCTGTGCCTCTCCTCCACCCAAACCTTCCTACAGTGTACTCATTCACTGTAGGTCCCAAAGTCTTTTTTTTTGGTACCAGGGATCAAACTAGGGTCCTTGTGCTTGTGAGGCAAGCAGCGGAACCACTGAGCTAAATCCCCGGCCTAAGGTCCCAAAGTCTTTCAAAACCTAAAGCTGTAAATGAGCCTCTCCTTGCCAGTCTAATGAGACCTCCTTCCATTTCCTGCTGACCCAGCCCGGCCCAGACTCTTTTCCTCCCTCCTCTCCTCTTCGTCTTTCTCTTTCCTGGGGATTGAATCCAGGATCTTGGCAATGAGCTACATTCTCAGCCTTTAAAAAAAAAATCGACTTGGGGAGGGCTAGGAATGGGGAAAAAATAAGAACCAAGATGCATCAGGCAAAAGTACAAGTTCCCAATGAGAAATGTAAATGTGTTGTATACCTAAAATGTACCAATAAAAGAATTTAAGTAAAAAAAAAAATCATCTTGTTTTGAGACAGAAAGTCATTAAGTTTCCTAGGCTGGGATAGAATTTGCAATCCTCCTCCCTCAGCCTCCCAGAGTGCTGAAATTACAGGAGTGTGCCACCACACAAGATTCACAACTGTGCTTCTTACAGTTCCTTAAACATGCAAACAGGTGAGCATGGTGGTGTACACCTGTAATCCCAGCGCTCAGGAGGCTGAGACAGGAGGATCGCCACGAGTTTGAGGCCAGTCTGGACCACACAGTGAGTTCAAGGCCAGCCTGGACTACAGAGAGAGACCCTGTTTAAAAAAAAACAAATAAGTGAAAAGAAACTAAAAACATCCAATCGTGCTCCCCTGAGGGTAGAATTGTGCTTGCTGTGCGCTTGCCTGGAATGCCCTCTCCCCAGATATCCTGAAGATATCGTGCTCCCTCAGCCCCTTTAAATACCACTTGGCTCAAATATCATTTCCCGTTCTTTCCCTGAGCATCTTAGTTACAACTATAAACACTCACCTTCCCTGTCTTCCTCCCCTGCTTTATTTTCCTTCATAGAACTTCTACCATTTAACATACTATGTTTATTACCGATTTAGCTTATTATCTGGCAGAGTACCAAGCCGGTGACACCACTAGGCTGAGGACTTAAAATAGGACAATGATAAAAATCTGACAAAATCTATGAAGCTCAAGTCTTGAAATTAGTAGCTCTCTAATTTTTACTTGTATGTCCCTGGCTGAGAAGTACTCTGAAAGTGAAGGCACTGGCTTCCCTCCCTTGGAGATTCTGGGGTAGTCCTGGGGGCTTCCCAGGAGCAGACACTCCCCGGATGATTCCCAGGCAGGGTGTGTGGGGGTTACACTCCCTGGGGCTACTGGGATAGAGTGAAATGAATCCCACCCAGGACGCCTTAAGTCTCTCTTTTAACAGCAGTTTTGTACTGCGATGGCTTCTGGTCCCTCTCCGTGTTCCCGGGCTCAGCACAGTAAACGTTGGGTGAGCAAGCAAATGAATGGAAGGAGAATGAATGGATAGAAGGCGGATGAATGAGTAACAGGATTCCGGTTAGAAAAGGAGTTCCAAAAGTCAAATTCTAGAAGGTGGAAGCGCTTTCAAAGACTTCCTCTGTGTTCAAGAGAGCTGAGAAGCCGGTATTTCAGAGGGGACATGACTTGTCAGTGAACGTGGAGGCCACACTCACACCGGCTGCCCAGAGTCGCACTGCTCGTAGTTGAGGTGCGCCTCTGGACCCGTTACCATAGCTACAGACACAGTCGCCCTTGGGGCCGGGCTTGGGCGAATGCGTCATTCCTAGCGCGACGCTCCGCCTCGCCTCCCGCCTCTTTTTCGTCGGAGACCCTCTGCTGCCTGGCTGGCGCTGCACCTGCGCGCCGTTTCCCCACTTGCCCCTCAACCCCATTGTGCGCCTGCGCAGTGCCCGCTGAGGCGCGCAGGGAGCCGCGAGACGCATGCGCAGTGTGGGCCCTGCCGCTTTGGTGTCGCCGCCGTTCGTGCTGCAGCCGTTGCCGCCTCCTTGCTGGCAAGTGTGTGAAGAAGAAGCCGAGGGTCGCCGCCGGCGCCATGGGGGTGAGTGAGGCGGAGGGAGGACACGGGAGCCTCAGGGGCGCGCTTCGTTATCCTCGCCCCCTTCTCCCCTATTGTTCCTCGAGCCCCCCTCACGTGACCCCGACCCTCCTCTGGCCTCACGTGACCCCTAGCCCCCACATGACCCGACTCCCCCTTTCCAGGAGTCCCCACGTTCGCCCTAGCTCATTTATACCCAGGGAGGCCCTCCTCCGGGGCCCCTCCTCCGGGCCCCTCCCCCACGTCTAGCTGCCGAGTTCCCGCCTCGCAAACTCTCCACTGGTCCCCAACCCCAGGCCCCGCAGTCTTTGAGGTTACCCCCTGCTCCTACAGGTCACCCATCATCCACCTGTCCTGACCCCGCGGTATCCCGCATCCAGGCCAACCTGGTTTGAAGAGAACTGAGGCCCGTTTTAAAGAGGGCGACCGCCCAAGGTCACACAGGCAGAGTGTGACTGGGGCGCCAGACCCCGCTTCGCTGTCCGGAATCCCAGGCTGTTGCCCTGCTTTACTCGGGTGACCGGTTCCCCTACAACCTTGAAACCACTCTGCCAGGTTCTTTCTCCTGATACATAAAACCCAGTCTTCCCCCAGAGGCCTGTCTGCTCAGCCCCCTGGTTGCCATGAAGTGGTTCTTGTTAGAAGGTTGTTAGTTTTAGCACTGCAGGTGGCTTTGCAAGGGGGAAGCTGTGCAGGTGAGAAGGGAGGATGGGGGTGGGCACTGGTGATGGCCCCAGCTTCGGTGGATATTGACCACCTGTTCCAGTGCTGGCAGCAAGGAGGTGCTAATATTTTAGTGCCTTTAATTGATAATGTGCAGGTATAGGGTTGGACAGAAGCAATTTCATGTCTCTGGTCATTCACTGTACTAAATTCCAACTTGAGAAGTACCAATCACTCTCCTAGAAAGATAACTGGCCCTGCTCTACCTGTTTGTATTAACGTGGGATTTCCACCACTGTTAGGGAGTCCTGACTTTGAGCCAGAGATACCTTAGTGCTAGCTCTGTCTTCACTTGATAGCATCCTGATACTGTGCCAGTAATGTGGCCTTTCTGGACTTGAATTTCCTCACCTATGTAATGGGGATGATGATACCTCCCCCTTAGAGTAGTAGTGAATATTAAACGAGATAATAGATGTAAATAGTCAATTAGGTGCTTCCTGAGTTGTGACTGTTATTTTTTCTGTATTCTTAGCCTTCACTTTAGTGATGTAAAATTGATCTGTGCTTTTTTTTTTTTTTTTTTTGGTTCCGGGGATCAAACTCAGGACCTTTCACTTGTGAGGCCAACAAAGCACCACTGAGCTAAATCCCTGGCTCTGATTTGCGCTATTTTAAACTCTGGGCTTGTCCCTACTGTTACAAACCTAGATTTTTTTTTTTACTTCAAATGTATATTGGCTGAACAAATACACTTGTTAGACAAAAATAGTTGTCTAATCTATGTTAAAACAAAAAAACTTTAGGTAAGACAGACAAACATTCAGGGCCTGGAGGTGTAGCTCAGTAGTAGATGTGCTTAGCGTATGGGAGGACCTGGGCATAATCAGCAGTACCATCCCCCCCTAAAAAAAAACCCCAAGGGCCAGGGATTTTAGCTCAGTGGTTTTGCTGCCTGCTGTGCAAGCTCAAGGACCTGAGTTCGATCCCTAGTACCAAAAAAACCCCCCCAAAAACCAAACATTTGACATGTTTCAACCAGGAATTTTGGAGCTTTTGTACTTTATATGGAGAAATCAAGTCTTAAAGTATTAGTCGGGTTTTTTTGGTACTGGGGATCAAACTCAGGACCTTGCAATTGTGAGGCAGGTGTGGTGCCATTGAGCTAAATCCCTGGCCCACATTAACCTTTTTTTTTTTTTTCTGGTACCGGGAATCAAACTCAGGACCTTGTGCTTTCTAGGCAGGTGGCACCACTGAGCTAAATCCCCAGCCCTAGTCGTTTATTTTTTTTTTTTTTTCTGATACCAGGGATGGAACTCGGGTCTTTATGCTTGCGCAGCAGGCAGCAAAACCACTGAGCTAAATCTCCGGCCCCCTAGTCGTTTTTTGTTGGTTTTTTTTTGGTACCGGGGATAAAACTCAGGTCCTTGTGCTTTCGAGGCAGGCACCGGACACACTGAGCTAAATCCCTGGCCCCCCCTAGTCGTTTTTAATGTAGGTTTCTGTGAAAGGTCCCAGTCCTCAGCTGTTTAAACATCTACTCAGAGTTAGTCACTGCAGACTGAGCCCCCAAAAAGAAGCATAACGTGCCATTCTGGATCAACACTTCATTGGTTGAGTTGTAATAGTGGGCCCCAGAGATAACTTGGAACCTTGCTTCCCTTGGTCCCAGTGTTATTACTCATTTTATAGATGTGTTTCTCCGAACAGCCCCTACAAAGTCTCTTCCGGCATAAAACAGCAACAGAGCATCTTGAATTATCTTTGCTGAATCAGAGGTAGAACTCTTTCAGTACCCTTGTTGCTCATCAGTGGGAACTATGACTCCCCCTCCTCAATGGCAGGAAGTCATTTGGAGTGGTCACTCTCAGGCAGAGGGCCCTTCTCCTGATCTCAGGCTGAGAAGGTGGCATCAGATGCATCACCTTCTTTCACTTCAAAGTTCTTTCACCCGGTTGCCATATATGTGTTGTCTTTGAGGAGTTAAAAGTTCAATCTTCGTATCCTTCACCAAAAACAAGTTCTTTTCGGATCCTAGTACCACCTTGAATGGAGGCATTAACACTGGAAATCTAAGAGATGTCAAATTCTTTATGTAGAAGGTATTTCCTTCCACCATTCAGGTGTTTTTTCAGTTTTCTTTGTGACCCCTACCAGTCAAACTGTGTGTGGAGTTACAATTTTTTTTTTTTGGTACCGGGGATCGAACTCGGGTCTTTGCGCTTGCACAGCAGGTGGCGAAACCACTGAGCTAAATCCCCGGCCCTGGAGTTACAATTTTGACAGGAATAGTAAGGGGAGGAATTTCATAGCTGTTTGTAGAAACAGCACTTAACAGCAAGTTTTTAGAAGGACTATGAGAGATTTAGTGGAGAGAACATGGACTTTACGGTTCAAACTTAGGTTTGAAATTTGGATGATTCATTCATTAGATAGGAACAGAGCACCTACTGTTTCCTGAGCACTGTATGCAGGGTACCTACTGTATGAATGAGCAAATAAAGCAGATATAGCTTCCTTTTTGTAGACTGCAGAGTCCAGAGTGGGGAAGGGTGTGTGATGACTTTTGAGAACTCTGCTCACTGACTTTGTGACCCTGAAAGTTACTCAGCCTTTCTGTGCCTCAGATTTTTCAGTAAAAGAAGTGAGTGTATGTACCTGGCTGAGTTGTGAAGATCATCTTTTTGAAAGCATTGGCTCTAATGAATCCTCATAAACAAAAATTGTGCCAGATGTAGTGATGCACACCTGTAATCCCAGCACTCAGGAGGTGAGGAGAGGGTCGCCATTGGTTGTAAACCAGCCTGGACTACATAGTGAGACTCTGCCTCAAAAAACAAAAAGTTGTTTTTATATGGAGTACATTGTACCTTTTTGTCCTTAAAACATCTCTTAACTATTGGTATAGGTATGATAAGCCTTGGGTTTCTGTGGGGTTTGTTTTTGTAGTACTGGGGTTGAACTTTATGCATGCTAGGCAGGTGTTTTCCCACTGAGCTAGCTCCATTTTGTGAATGAAGAACCTGGGGTTCAGAGAAATTGAGCAACTTGCCAAAAAGATTTTAAGTAACTTGCCTAAAGTCACACAGCTATTAAATGAAAGAGCTGAGAATCAAATTCAGGCCTCTTGACTCAAAAGCCTGTGCTCTTTTCATTATATAAAGCTCCCTTGGGAAAGACACTTAACCACAGTGAGCTTTGCTGTTCACTGTGCTTATTTCCCATTTTAATTAGGAGAGCTTTCCTGTGTTCCTGCAGGACAGCCTTACCTCCATAAGTCAGGGGCAAAGCTAATTGGAACAGTAGGAAACCACTCTTCCTAGTGCTTGCTAAGTTTGAGGGAGATCCCCTGCCTGTCTGGCCCAGCCTGCTGTAGCTTTCCTCCAACCCCCTATGCTGTGCAGGCAGCGAAGTGCTTAAGGGGTGCTTTCATTATCTCAATCTCAGGCCATAGCAGCCCCAAGCCTCAGTCTGAGGATTACCTGGCTTGAATTCCCCTGCTTGAATGAGCCCATAAATCTCCAGGAGGCCCAGGCTAGCCCTCCTGCTGCTTGTGTTTAGGAATTACTTCTTGTGCTTGGAAATGAGATGCTATGAAGGGAACTTGTGCTTTCTGGGTCTTGGGAGTCTCGCTTGTCTTCTAGTGCCTTTGATCCTTCTGTTCCATATTGTGTTACAAGAGAGCAGGCAGGTGGGTTGGATGAAGGGAGCTGGCATCTACTGTGAAGGTTTGCAGGCTTCTGACCTGTCCTTAGAGCACAGCTCTTGCATGAGCTCAGCATTTCTGTTCCCATCTTCCTGGAGTTCAGGTTGCTTTCACAAGTCATGCTAGAGCGGCAGGAGGGGTCTGGTTGATGCCAAAGTCCTTGCTCTTTCTGCCTCATCATCCAGCCCTGGAGACTTTCTCTGCAGGGTTTCCTTTTTCCCTACCTCTGCCTCAGTGCAAAAGGTAGGGGCTGGGGTGAGTGGCACTGTGTTGGCAAGCCATTAGTAGGTAGATGGGCACTGAGAAGTGAGTTGCTAAGAGGTTGTGTAAGAGCTTCTGAGGCCCTTGACCTTATTTTGGCAGGATGTGAGAAGGTCTTTGTTGAAAGACAGAGTGAAAAAAATTGCCCCACTACATGTGGATTCTCCCACTGGGAGACAGCAGGGCTGTGGAACAAACACTGGATTTGTGATCCAGCCCCTAAGGTAGAGTCTTCCTGCAGCCAATTACTGTCTTGGGAACTCTGCGCGGGTCATATCATCCCTTTGAGCCTCAGTTTCCTAATGTGTGAAAGAGAGGTAATGGTTTCTACCCTGAGAATTGAACACGTTTGTGAAAGTACTTTACAAGCTGTGAATGTCTCAGTGTTGACCTGAATTCCCAGAGGAAAAATGGATGCTATAAAACCTAATGGTGGGCCAGGGATTTAGCTCAGTGGTTCCGCCTGCCTCACAAGTGCAAGGTCCCAAATTCAATCCCCGGTACCAAAAAAACCCAAAAATCCTAATGGTCGTAGAGAGAGGGTGATTCTTTCCCCAGAGTGCTGCCTTGTAAAGACCATCTATTCTCTTCTTTTTGTCCCTTCCTCTAGTAAGCATGTCACGCAGCCAAAAGATAGTTATTAGCTGTTCCTCATAGAGTTTGTGCCTGTAAGAGCAGTCCCTGTGAGTTCTGGTATCTGAACTCTGTTTTGCCTCCTAGTTATTTGAAATAAGAATTAAAAATGCTTCTTGGCTGGGGATTTAGCTCAGTGGTTCCACCGCCTGCCCTGCAAGCGCAAGGACCTGAGTTTGATCCCCGGT
Organism: Heterocephalus glaber; assembly: GCF_000247695.1. Next base: position 22,313,448 of record NW_004624767.1, on the reverse strand, counting down.
ACCAAAAAAAACAAAAACAAAAACAAAAACTGCTTCTTGGCCTTTTGGCTAAGATCAAGTGTGAAGTAAGAATTAAAGTGTCGTTCCTTAGAAAATCAAGGGCAGGCTGGCATGGTGGTGCACACACCTGTCTAATCCCAGTACTCTGGGAGACTGAGGCAGGAGAATCCTAAGTTTGAGCTTAGCCTGGGCAAATTTAGAAACTTAGTGAAACCCTGTCTCATAATTTAAAAGAACTGAGGATGTAGCTCAGTGGGAAGGCCCAGGGTTCAAACTCCAGTACAAAAAAAAAAAAGAAAGAAAGGAAAAAAAGAAATTGACAGTAGAATTTTTCCTGAGAAACTTTCCCAGCAGCTGGGTTTTCAACTCATGTGAATGTTAATTGCTCTGCATACTCTTTCCTGGGGCCAGTGTCAGGGCAAAGCAAAACTGTAATTGGGAGTTGTTAGACTTCTCTCCAATGAGCCCCTGGAGAAGAGGGCAGGGGAATCACAGGAGGCCTTACTATTGGCAAAAACAGGACCTTGGGAGGCTTGGGCTAGGTAGGCCAGCACCTTTGCCTGCCTGTTCCTCCTTGGGAGTTAGAATGAGAACTGTCATTTATTGAGCACCTGTTGTATGAGCCTCTCAGGGTTAATACCACTCTAGAGGGATTAGGACCCTTGCTTGCAGTCAGGGAAGGAGGCTAAGAGAAGGCTGTTCTGTCCTGGGACCTGCAGAGAGTGGAGAGCAGAAAGGGTTTGGATGAGGTCAGTCAGATTCCAGGGCCTGGCTCTTTCACTGTTACCTAGCTTTTTTTTGGTACTGGGGATCGAACTCAGAACCCCTGTTACCTAGCTTTTTACCAGAGGGTAAGAGGATCTGTTTAGGCTTGAGAGAACCTCACATTAGCCTCAAAACAGCATGTGATCTAGGTGCAGTTGTGGGCGACTTGCTGTTTTGCCCCTCAGTGCAGGAAGTCTCCTTTTGGCCCACCCCTGCTGCTTGTGTGCCTGGAGCTTGGTCTTGTTGACCATGTGGCAGCGTTGCCTGTGGACTAAGGTGAACCCCTTGGGGCCCTTTCCTCTGCTTTTGTTGCTAAGGGCATGGTGTGCCTGCCATTTGTTACCCTTGGCTAAACAGGACTTCTGGGGAAATGGCTCTGTACCCTTAAGCCAGAGCACCCTGGTTCTTGTTTGGAAATGGGACTCAGATCCCACAGGGTTGCCCTTGACCAGATCTTTTTATCTCTTGTAGCTAGAAGCTACACAAAAGACTTAGGAACAACTGTTAGTGGCTATCTCAGATGCCATCATCATCTCCCTGAAAACTGCCCTAGATGAGTTTGAAATTGGATGTTTCCTCTTTATGAAGGGGAAAATGAGTAAATATTCGTCACTGCTGGAGACCAGGTCTCCTGTGGGCATTGTCAGATCTCCACCTGGGTCCTCCTGGTGACCTGGGGTCAGCAGGATTAATTTATTTTTTTTCTTTTGGTACCAGGCATCAAACTCAGGACCTTGGCACTTGCAAGGCTGGTGTGGCACCACTGAGCTAAATCCCCAGCCCCAGGATTAGTATTCTTCCTGAAAGAAAGCTGAGAAATCTAGTGAGACTCAGGAAGGCTCATAACACAGGAAACAGTGTCCCTGCATAGTTCACACACTGTATGTGTGGCAGCCTGGATGGGTCAGGCCTTTGGATGCTGGGCCTCCTCAGTTCCTCAAAGGGAAAGTCAAGACTTTGGTAGACCAGAGCCCTTCCAGCCAGTGTTATTTTTCCCTATTGCAGAGAAAGTCAAGCAAAGCAAAGGAGAAGAAGCAGAAGCGTTTGGAAGAACGTGCAGCCATGGACGCCGTCTGTGCCAAAGTGGATGCTGCCAACAGGGTGACTCTGCTTTCCAGTCTCTGCTTCTTGCAATCTCAACTTGGTTTTTAATTTGATTTCTTTTGGCTCCACCCTGTGGCAGAATTGCGACACTGCCTACCCAGGCCTCTTGCTGCTTACAGCTGAGGATAAGTTGGGAGGAGGTGCCAGCTATTCACCTAGGTGTTTAGGGTAATGTGGATTCCAGCACAAGTGGCTGTTTCTCTTACTGATAATAGAGAGCACGGAGACATTTTTGTTAAGGGTTTTCATTTTGGGGAGGAAACCTCTCACAAAACGTGAATAGTTTTCTTTCATTCCTTCAGACATTTATAGATTGCCCATGAAATACTGAAAGCAGTGCTGGAAATGAAGGGATATCATGGCCTGGTCTCAAGGATTGTAGTCAAGGATGGAGTAGCTGTGAATTGACACCAGATAGGTGAACTGGGAGCAGCCTGGGGCCTTGGCTTTCAAACTGAACCTGAGAAATTCTAGCCATCCTTCCTGCCCTCATTCCTTATCTCACTTTTCATTATTCTTTTAGTTCACTCATAGTAAATGCTCCTCATCTATAAAGACGCAGCTCAGGGATATGATTTTCTGTTGAGGTTTTGAGCAGGTGAAACTAGTTGAAGGCTTCTTCCCAGAAATGCTCAAAGGGACCATGTAGCCTCTTTGGGTTAGCTGCATTGTGAGCAGGTATTGTGCCCATAGACTGGTAAAATCTGTTCTCACCCCATCAAATGAAGCTAAACTTAACTCTCTTGGACCTCCTCTAAAGCCTCCCACGTCTGTGATTTCAGAGCTGAGGCAGATGGTGGGCCCTGTGAGGGCTGTTTCTGGGGCCTCTTGTCGTGCGTCCTTACAGCGTCCTGTTCCTAGACATCAGGGCTCTTGGGCAGAGCCAAAACTTCTGCTCACCTGTCTGTATTACTCTTCTTTTTCTTTCCCCAGCTTGGAGACCCTCTGGAGGCTTTCCCAGTATTCAAGAAATATGACAGGAATGGGTGAGTCATATTGAAAGTTCTTTATTTTTTTTCTCAGTGTTTTGAAACAGGGTCTCTATACGTAGTCCAGGCCAGCCTTGACCTTGTGATCCTCCTACCCTAGACTCCCGAGTGCTGTATTAAGCATTCTTAACGCTTGTCCCCTTCAGTGTCCCCAGAAACTTACTTTTCAAGAGTGGACTTCCTCAAACCCAAATTTTCTCCTACTTTATTATGAAAAAAGCAGAATCTCTGGCAGGTGATGCACATCTATAATCCCAGCCTTCAGGTGTGCATCACCACGTTGAGCTCATGTTCCTGGAGCATATTGAAAGCTAGACATAAATAATAGCTTTGACAATTACTGATCCAGTTTACCATAGCATCTGGATTAAAATTCTCGGGCTGGGGATTAACCTCAGTGGTTCTGGCGCCTGCTAAAAGCGCAAGGTCCTGAGTTTGATCCCGTACCAAAAAAAAAAAACCTCTCTCCTTTTTTGTTCTGTTGGTTTATAAAGTATGAAGCATATTCTGTGTTACCTGAATGGAGTTTCTGTGATGTAACATTTTAGCTTGGAGAAATACAGGGCTTATGGCTTCTCTGGATTATAAATTGAATTGCTGTTGGGCCTCATATTAACTCTACTTGGATAAATTATTCACATTCCTTAAACCTCATTTTCTTTTCATTTTTGTGTGTGGTGCTGGGGATATTTTGTTCTGTTTTATTTTTGTTTGTTTGTTTATTTTGGTACCAGGGATATAACTTGGGACCTTGTGGTTTCGAGGCAGGCTCCGGAACCACTGAGCTAAATTCCTGGCCTTGTTTGTTTGTTTTGAGGTGGGGTCTCACTGTATAGTCCACGTTGGCCTCAAACTCCCTATATATCCCAGGCTGGCCTTGAACTGGCAGCAGTCCTCCTACTTCAGCCTCCTGAGTGCCAGGATTACAGGTGTGCACCACCACACCAAACTTAGTACTGAGGATTGAACCCAGGGCTGTGTACATGCTAGTGAAGTGATATACTACCCAGCCCTTTTTTATTTTGAGACAGAGACTCACTGAGATGTCCAAGCTGGCCTTGAACTTTCAGTGTTCCTGCACTTGCACCACTGTGCCTGGCTAAGTGTAATTTTCTCATCCATAAGGTATGATGATGAGACCAGCTGTGGTGGTGCACACCTGTAGTCCCAGCACTTGGGGAGGCTGATGCAGGAGGATTGCTACATGTTGAAGGCCAGCCTGGGCTATATAGTTAGTTCAAGGCCAGCCTGGACTACATAGTAAGACTCTGTCTCAAGAAATAAAAGAAAAGAAAGATAGATCAATAGGTCAGTCGATTGATTAATCTGGGGATGTAGCTCAGTATGAAGGTCTTGGGTTTAATCCCCAGTACTGAGCTGGGGTGGAGGGGTTAATGCCAGACTTGTAATTGAGGGTTTTGTTTTCTTTTGTTTTTGGTACTAGGGATTAAAACCAGGTCCTTTGCACAGAGCTACATCCCAGATCAGTTCCCTTTTTTTGAGTTTTTTGAGATAGGGTTTTGCTCTGTAGTTCAGACTGGTCTTGAACTCACTTTCTATCCTAGGCTCGCCTTGAACTTGCAACAATCCTCCTACTTCAGCCTCCCAAGTTCTGGGATTACAGAGATAGGCCACTATGCCCAGCTCAGATCTTTTTTTAAATTAATTTTTATTTTGATATTGGGTTTTGGGATCTTTTTGCTTTAGCTTCCTAGAGTGCTAGGATTACAGATGTGCACACCATGCCTGGCACAGATTTGCAGGTTTGTTGTGTTTTTTTTGTACAGGGATTGAGCTCAGGACCTTGCACTTGGCAAGGCTGGCACAACGCCACTGAGCTAAATCCCCAGTTCCAGATTTGCAGTTTTAACTTTTCAATTTTTTTTTTTTTTTGGTACCGGGGATGGAACTCAGAACCTTGAGCTCGCAAGGAAGGCACGGTGCCACTGAGCTAAATCCCTGGCCCAGATTTGCAGTTTTAAGGAAGAAAGAGAATATATCCAGTACAGAAAGTAGCAGCTGATGTGAATATTTTAATGAGTAAGATAGAAAAATACAGATATGTGAAGTATAAAACATAGTGCTTCATTTGTGTTTAATAACTGAGTCTGAATTTTATTTAATTAATTATTTTTGGTATGAGTCTGAATTTTATATCACATTCACTTACGTCTTTCTGTCTGTGATCATACATGCTACAGTTACTGTCGTAGATTTGTCATTCAACTTCTGGAAAGTTCTTTCACATGGCTTAGAGATCCCCTCCTGTGATCTCTCTTAGTATTTCCATGAGTTACATTCCTTCTGACTCCCAGATACATGGGAAAGCTCAGAAGCAGCCCTTACCAGTCAGCTGGGCTCCTTCTACGCCTTTTTCTTGATTCTTGAGGCTGTGATTCTACTTTTACATACTTAAAGAACATAAATGAGTGGAGAAATTGTACCTATAGATCAGCCTTTGGACCTTTTATAGCTGAGATAGATACAGTCCTGTATTTGGACAGTTCTGCTTGCCAGGTGCTTGGTGCTTGTAAAGACAGGTTCTTCCGGGGCAGGAAATTTTCCATTTATAAGAATGAAATTGAATGGTGTGCCAGTCAGCAGAGGTGACAGCAGATTCCACTGGAAATATCCTATAAGGGTGACATCAAAGGCCACTAAAAGATATGGGAGCTCATCAAAGGCTCAGCATTTGCTGACTTCACTCCTTTCTGAATGTGGTACTACTTAGAGAATCATTTCACAAATTGGCCTGTGAGTTTAACTGTATCTCACTTAACTTCCCTTTGGAAACAGATGCCTAAATATCTATGACATTTGTTCAGGAAAACAATGGAGGGTTATTCCCTGTTCCACCTTTTTTAATGAGCTTAGAGTACCCATTGAGTCCTGAGAGGAAGAGGAAGGTGGAACTTCTGGGGAGATTGATATGTGGATATTTTTTTGTTTGCTTGTTTGTTTTTGGCTTGCTTTCTTTTTTCTTTTCTCTTTTTTGTTTTGTTTTGGTTTTTGGGTTTTGTTTTGTTTTGTTTTATACCGGGGATCAAACTTGCGACCTTGCACTTGTGAGGCAGGCGCTGGAACCATTGAGCTAAATCCCTCACCTTTGGATTTTTTTTTGAGACAGAGTCTTGATATGTAGTTCAGGGTGACCTTGAACTAGTGATCCTCCTGCCTTAGCCTCCCAATTGCTGGGATTATAATTGTGTACCATCATGCCCAGGTTTGTATTTATTTATTTTTTGCATTTTTTTTGGTAGTACTGGGGATTGAACCCAGGACTTTGTGCATGCTGAATACTCTACCACTGACCTATACCCCCATCCCTGAGCTGTAGTCTTTTTTTTTTTTTTCCTGGGCTGTAGTCTTAAAAAGCCTGAGGTCACCTAGCAGGTTTTGTTTTCTTTTTCAGGCCCGGGGTGGGGGTGGGGTACCGGGGATTAAACTCAGGACCTTTCATTTGCCAGGCAGGCACAGCGCCACTGAGCTAAATCCTGGGCACACCACCTGCTTCTTTTGCCTCCCTGTCCTCTTCTTAGGTTGAATGTCTCCATTGAATGTAAGCGAGTATCTGGATTGGAGCCAGCCACTGTGGATTGGGCCTTTGACCTGACCAAAATGAATATGCAAAGCATGTAAGCATGGCTTGTCCAAAGGGGAAAAAGAGCAGAGGGAGCCTGGTTCACCAGCTGGCTTTTCAGCCCTTTGAGGTTTCCCTGTTCTGACTGCCCTTGAATTCCCCAGGTATGAGCAAAGTGAGTGGGGCTGGAAAGACCGAGAGAAACGAGAGGAAATGACAGATGATCGAGCTTGGTACCTTATCGCTTGGGAAAACAGTTGTGTCCCTGTTGCCTTTTCTCACTTCCGGTTTGATGTGGAGTGCGGGGATGAAGTCCTCTACTGGTAGGAGCCTTGGCTTGGGATGAGCTGAAGGGGAGGGAAAACAGATGATAGCCCACTGTGGCTGTCTGGGTCTTTGGGCCGCCAGAGGCTGCAGTCTACTCTGCTGGGCTTTGAAGCCTCTCTGTGCCTCACCCTGCGCTCTCACTCTTCTACTTTCTTACCCAGTTATGAAGTGCAGTTGGAAAGCAAAGTGCGGCGGAAAGGCCTGGGGAAGTTCCTCATACAGATCCTGCAGCTCATGGCCAACAGGTAAGGGCAGCTTCAGGCCTTGTGCATGCAGTGCTCAGTCACAGGGAGTTGCCTCTGAGGAATCCACTGTGCCTAAGTGAAGGGGCTGCAGAGAGGAGGTGGAGAAGATCCCTGATGCACATGCATTCAGACATAGGCTATAGCCTATGATGGTGGGAAGCACTGAGCAGTTTGGTGCCTAAGACCTCTGCAGGCTGGAGGAGGGACTTGGGGACACCACTTGAGGTGAATGAGAGGTAGTGGCAGAGATACGAGGGAAAGGACACATAGCCTCATTCTGTTTCTCTTTCTAAAAGATGCTCACTCTGGTTTCTTCCAGCACCCAGATGAAGAAGGTGATGTTAACAGTATTTAAGCACAATCATGGTGCCTATCAGTTCTTCCGAGAAGCGCTACAGTAAGGAGCTGATCTCTGGTGTGGTTTTTCCGGGTGGTAGGAGGTGCTGCCCTTTCCTGGTCCTGACCCTCACTCATCTTGGTACCTGAGCTCACAGTCCAGTGTTCCATGGGGATTTGGGATTGGTGAGATGGTATGGCAGTGTCCTCTAACTTGGTTCCCTTGCCTTCATCCCATCAGTATAGCTATTGGAAAAGTTTTCAGACCATCAGGAAAGCATTCAGCTGCCTGTGACCAACCCTTTTCTCCTGCCTGCCTTGCAGATTTGAAATTGATGACTCTTCCCCCAGCATGTCTGGTTGCTGTGGGGAGGACTGCTCCTACGAGATCCTGAGCCGGAAGACCAAGTTTGGAGACAGCCAGCACTCCCATGCGGGCGGGCACTGTGGTGGCTGCTGCCACTGAACTCTTAAAGCCATTTGCAAGTCAGAACTCTCTCCTAAGGCCTGTCCTCTACTCTGGTTTCACATTACCTGCCAGGTGCTCTCAGAGCTATGGTCTTCTTAGCCTTGCATGTGCCAGGTGGCATCCTGAGAGCTCAGAATCCTGGGGAGGAGTGGTCTACACCACCCCTTCTCTTTCCTGGAAGAGCAGCATATCAGGAATGAGTACAGAGAAGAGGGTGCTACAAGAAGAGTTGATGGAGGCTGCACCATGAAGCTCATCCTCACAGGAACTGTCTCCTCACTTGGCCCTTGGGCCCTCAAGTGAAAGTTCCTCAAATTCTCTGCAGCTGGATTCCCAACAGGCTCCCCCACCTCCGCCTTGGACAAATGGAATGTTTATATCCACTTTTGTCAAAGTCCTGGAGTTGTGATCTGTGCTCTCTTGGTTCCCAAAGAGGATTAGACTCTTAAGATCTGGGCATAGAGCAAGGCTTTGAAGAAACTCACTCTCATGGATGGAGTACTGTCATGGAGACCATGTAGGCCTTTGATGCCAGGATACAGAGAAGGTCTTTCTAGCTGTGTTTTTATGGATCCATAGAGTGGAGTCATCTCAGGGGACTAGCCAACTCTGGGGGGAAGGGCTGTCTCCACTGCTATCAGTGAGAGAGGACCAGGAACAGGTGTGCTAAGGGACTTATAGTGGGGATGACTGCTTCTCTGGGCATTTGGACTTTGCTGCATTCTCAGCTTAACCTCTGGATCTCATGGCAGTGACTTGAGCTTTTCACTCCAGAAGAAAGCCAGAGGTCCTGTCTTTTCCTCTCTGTTGACCCCACCACTCTTTCTCCCCAGCCTCTTGGTTTCACTCCAGATACCTCTGTTCTTAGTCTCAGGGGGGGGAGTAACATCAGGGAAGCCCTCTTCCTCTGGAGGACCCATTGTTCCTGGTACAGTTATGCCATTTTCTCTCACTTTTTTGGTGCTGATAGTTCTCTGAAGGTGAGGTGACCCTCCTACCACCCTCTTTAGAGAACCCCCAGCCAGCAGCAGGCTTCTCTGCCTGCACTCCCTAGCCTTGCCCTTTGCAGCCTCAATGAGGCACTGGTGCCACTGTCCTGGCCCATTTGGGCCACAGCTCAGGCTTGAGCAAGAATGCCTGTTAGTGGCCCAAACAGCTGCTGTTCTCTCTCTGGTATCACCCTGTGGCAGCAGGCTGGAGCAGGGGGAGGAGATGGGCTTTCTCCTTTCAGAGAGTAAAGAGGGTGTGGGCTCAGAACTTATTCTCATCCTGATCTCTAGGCCTTGTTCCTCTTTCAAGGACGAAAAACTAAATCCTTATCTAGGTGAAAGTACCTAACACTTCCCCTTGGACATCCCTGAGCTCTGCTTCAGGGACTGTTAAGATTCTAGCCTTTGTGCAGTTGCTGTCATGGGGTCTGTCCGTGACCCAACCTCAGAGCCTGCTCACCCTCACCCTCTGGCCCAACTCAGGCAGTTTGTCCTGGCAGAGCTCTCCAGAGTCGTCCTTGTTTTTCACCTAGATTCCTGCCTGTGCAGGAGCCTCTCTTATCCAGTCTGACCCCCACTGAGCACCCTGCGTTGCTCTTGAGTCTACCAGCAGTGGGCTTGGGCACTTCTTGGAGAGAGCCTTACAGCTTTACACTGGAATAAGTTTTAACTTTGCCTCACCTGTTGGCGCCAGGGTTTTTACCCTTGATGAGAGTTGGAGTTGCTGGGAGGAGATTGGTAGACTCCTTCCAAGAATCATGAAACAACAAGACGAATGTTTAGAAGAGCTTTTCCTCTAATCCCTGTCTCAACACAAGAATGATAAATATTTATTGTCTTAGATCATGGATTTCTGATACCTCCCACTCAAGGGGACCAAAAGGAACCCTGTGTAAATCCTATGTAACATGAGTTCAGTGTGTGTTTTCTTTTTACAGTCGTTGGACACCTAGCACCAAGCCCATTGATAGATGGGCTACTGGGTGGCATGCCTTGTTCCCCCAGCCTTTGCAGGCTACCTTCCCTGAAGAGCTTCTCAGGAGGTCACAGCTTGGTAGGAGGAGTGCTGATTGAGACCAGCCGGCCACTCTTGTGGCTCTTGAGCCTACTAATGTGTCAAACATCAATCTTCCTCCACCTCCTCTGGGAAAAGACTTTTTATACCAGACTTTTTTGTTGTTTTTTGTTTGGGGCATGTTAAGAAAAAAATTTAAGATTTTGTTTCCTAGTTGTATTCTTCCTATTTCAAGTTTTTTTGTTGGTGTCAAGTGTGTCTATGACTGGCTAGGTATGGTGGCATGTGCCTGTAATCCCAGGACTCCAGAGGCTGAGGTAGCATTGCTGCAAGTTTGAGGCCAGCCTGGGTTTCATAGTGAGTTCAAGGCCAACCTGAACTACACAGTGAGACCCTGTCTCAAAAAACTTGAAAAAAAAAAAGTGCATATATGACATGTGTATGGTTCTTTTTAACACCCTCCTCCCCAAGAGAAAATTTGGAAGATAAATTTCTTGAGATACACATATTTTTTTCTTCAACCACTCATTGGAATCAAAGGGAAAAGGTGATCTCTTTTTGGATTGGTTGTATTTGTACAACATAAATAAAAGACACTTTGTTCAGCAGCTGGGGTACCATGGGTACTTTAGGCTTACACTGAAGGCAGAGAGGCAGTGGCTATGGTGGCCTCACACCCCTTGTGAAGTAAGTCTTAGGATGTGAGGTGAGCAGCCAGAGATGGGATACAGACCCAGTGTATGTGTTTGTGGATATTTCCCAGAAGTTAAGGGTAGAGGTCATAGATGTTCTTCTGAGGGGCCTCTGCTTTGCATCCTGAAACAAGTCCCAAGCCAGGCATTGTGACATTTGATGTCTGCAGCTAAATATAAACTCCAGTGCCCATGTGGGAATTGAATAGATGAGTTTCTTCTGTTCGCTTGGGTTTATTTCATAATATTCTTTGACTCTTAAAAAAGACTCGTTGGGTGTGGTGGCAAACACCTGTTGTCCCAGCTCTCCTTGAGAGGCTGAAGCAGGAGGATCATGAGTCTGACGTCAGCCTCAGCTACATAGTGAGGCTTTGTCTCAGAACAGTAGTGGCTCACATGATTGGTGTGTTCTGTACTAGGCTCTGGAATGCTAACTTGCCTGTCCCATGGGTATAGGTGCTCTCACTGTAAAGCTAAGAGGGGAAAGTCTTGGTAGTGAGTGGCAGAGCCAAGATTTGAACTAAGGTAGGAGGGGTCCCCATTTTAAATAACTTGCTGTTCAGGAGATGGGTAAGACAGCAGTTGCCTGACCAAAGTCCCTTCCCAACAGAGGCAGCACCCTCATCTCCACAGTGCTAGGAGCCAGGTTTGAGAGCTGGCAGTGCAGGCTACATGAGTGTGCCCTCGACAGGATGATGTTGGTTGCTGTGAAGTCCATTGAGATTTCTAGATTCTGTCTGTGCATAAGTGGTTTAGAGGAACCTGTAAACCTGTGTTGGCTTCAGGAATATCTGCCGTGGGGTCTTGATTACATTAAGATGAAGGAAGATTTGCTGTGGACCAGAGCATTACGGCACGGGACAGCTCTAAAGGTGAGTGGAGGGAAAAAACCCTGAGGAATGGACCAGGTTGACGAGGGCCTCAACCTCCTGAAGGATAGTGTTTGCTACTAGATGGAGAAGTGACAACCAGGAGCCAAGTCCTGACAGACCTGGAGCTGGCTGCAGTGGCCCTGGGGGATTGTCTCCAGGATCTGGGAATGGGGAGAAGGGGGGTTCCCAGGTCCTGCACTGCCACAGTCCTGCTCTGGCAGAAGTGGGTACTGTTGCAGAGTTACTTTGAGGGATAGTCTGACCTGTCTGGCCCCCTTTTACCAGTTGTAACAAGAGTAGCCACACTAATGTCTCCACCTCTGGGTCCATGTGCTGAGTGGTGTGGGGTGGCACGTAGCCCATGAGGCAGGACTTGTGAGTGCTGTCCTGTAGTCTCGGAAGTGCCTGTTGGGTGGGTTACACAGGACCTTAAGACCTGGGAGTTGGAGTAACTTATGTGATGGCCCCATGTCCTAAATGTTGGCCTCAAGGTGTAGGGAAAGGTGGAGTCTGTGTAGAGGAGTACATGTTGGTCCAGGGCTGGGTGGGGTATACAGCTACATAGCATTAGGGCTTCTGAGTCTGGTGGTAAGAAGATCGGGTCTCCAGGAACAATGAGGAGTGGAGAGCTGGCCATAGAGGTGCACATCTGTAACAGCACTCAGGAGGCTCAGGAGTTTGAGGACATCCTGGGCTACGTAGTGAGTTCAAGGCCAGTTTGGACTGTGTAGCAAGAGCCTGTGTAAAAATAGGACTGCCCTGGACTGGGGGATCCAAAGAGGTCAGAGGTCCAGAGGCAGAGAGAGGTCGTCAGGAATTGGACTTGTATTGAGGCTGAGGGCCCAGAAGGGAGAAAGGTCGGGATGTGTTGTCACACCCAAGTGGGGGTGTAGCTGGGGGCCAGCCTTCATCGGGGAACCATTGTTTCATCTGACACGATCTTGTCCTCATAGCAGCTGGCAGCTGGTTGTGGGCTGGAAGGGGTTAACCACTGAAGACTCAGTGGGTGGGCGCCAGCCCCCACTTTTAAGTCCCAAGTGGCCATGCCATTCCCTCCTGTGGCTGACAGCTGGGCCATGGACACAGCACCTCACCCACCCCCTGTCCTAACACCTCCCATGTTGCTCTTCCCCTGACAGCTGCCTCCTGGTTACCCCTGGGTGCCTGTCAACAGCTGCTGTGCCCTGGGATCCTTCCAGGATCCTGCGTTCTGTGCCCACTTGTTTCCCAAACCAACCTTTGTGTGTTTGTGCGTGTGTGTGTGTGGTACTGGGGATGGAATGCAGGGCCTTCACACTGAGTAACATCCCCAGCCAACCCCCCTTTTATTTTTTAGTTGAGACAAGGTCTCACTATGTTGCTCAGGCTGAGCTTGAACTTGGGACCCTCTTGCTTCAGCCTCCCCATGTGCTGGAATTATAGGAGAGTGCCACCATGCCCAATTCCCAAACCAGCTCTTTTCTTCCATTGAAACCAGTGCTTTCCTCCAGTTTCTCCTGCTGGACTTTTCATTAATACTCTCATTTTGCATATAGGTAAAGATAAGGCCCAGATAGGGAAACAGATATTCTCAAGGTCGCCTGGCCAGTCAATGTTAGATTTAGATCTTTTCCCTGTGATCTGAACCCTTCTGGGCCAAAAGTAAATTCCCCAAGGAATTCTTTCTAAAGTATACCCAAGCCAGTTGCCTAACTTGCTCTCTCCTGGGAGTGATTTTTATTTCAAGGCACCAGACAAGCCCAGGAGGGTAGCAGCAGGTCCTCGCCCCTTCTCCCAGTGGCAGGCAGCTGGCACCTGCTTCCCAGTACTGTGCCCCTAAGGATGGGGGGAGCATTAGATGCATCTGTTCTGGGCTGTTTGCCAGGGTCCAGGACAACAAAGGCACGGGGCCTGGTGGCTGAGGGTAGGCCTTGTTAAGACTGCTAGACGTCAAAAATACTTGCAGGGCCGGAGATTTAGCTCAATGATTCTGCCACCTGCCCCGCAAGCACAAGGACCCAAGTTCGATCCTGATACCAGAAAAAATCCAAAAAACCAAAAACTTCCAAATGGGGCAGAAAGGTGGGACAGGGGTGAAGAGGAACCCAGGTGAGCTTGAGGCTTGGGAACATCTCTCCAGAGGAAGCTGAGGCATAGCTCCCCTTCCGGCAACCAGCCGGGTACATGTCAACCTTTCTGTGATCTTAGCCCTCAGGGGCTGAAGTTTCCCTGTCAAAGCTCTTATTTCCCAATCTGTTGCCAGCACACATCCCTCTGTGCCGCAGTCTTTGACTTCAGTGTCAAACTGGAGCTTCTGGCCAGGGGTGGTGGTGTACATACCTGTAATCCCAGCACTTGTGAGGCTGAGGCAGGAGGGTTGCCATGAGTTCGAGGCCAGCCTGAACTACTGTACATAGCGAAACCCTGTCTCAAAAAGCAAAAACTGGAGCTTCTGGAAACATCTTGAGTGGTGGTTGAAAGCATGGATATTAGGCTGGAGCATACTTCAGTGGTAGAGCACTTGCCTAGAGTTCTGGAGGCCCAGGGGTTGATCCCTAGCCCTGAAAGAAAATAAGTTTTGGGGGCAGTCTTGCCCTGGAATCAGTTTGGCAGTCGTTGGGTACATGACCTTGAGCAGATCACCCAGCTTTTTAGAGCTGTTCCCTCCATTTCCAGCTGGAGAGTGATATCCAGGAATTGGAACTTACGTATAAAGCAAAGGGGAGCCACTGAAAGTGTATGACTAATTAGATCAGACGTGGTTAGAAAAGCAAGATGGGATGGAGGGAGAGATGGATAAAGGAGGATAGGAAAAAGCTGGGCATGCTGGCACACGCCAGCACTCAAGAGGCAAGGCAGGAAGATAACCCTGAGTTCAAGGCCAGTCTGGACCGCAAAGCGAGACCTTGTCTCAAAAAAACAAAACAAGGCTGGGGGTTTAGCGCTTGCCTCGCAAGCGCAGGGTTCCGAGTTCGATCCCCAGTACCAAAAAAAAAAAAAAAGAAGAAAGCAGGGAAAGAGAAACGGAAATTGGCTGCCAAACATGGGAACCGGAATTGGAGAGGGTTTAACAGGTGAAAGGAGTTAAGTTATGAGGTTAAGACCCAACAGTTCAGGCCAGAAACGACGGAAGGACTGGTAGATCTAGGAGGAGTTTAAGAGTATGAATGGAGGCAAGGACAACCCTTACACTTATGTGATTGGGTGGACATAGATGTCACGAGACCTCTTGAAGGCGGGACATAAGCAAAAGATCGCTCCTCTGTACTCAGCTCATGGGAGGGGGAGGTAGGACGGCTTCGATTTGCTATCTTGAAGAACGCGCCATAACCAGACAGGGGCGGGGCAAAGACGTATCCTTGCGTCATTTCCGAGACCTCCGCGCCGTAGTTTCCAGGTCTGCTCAGCTCGGGGACTTCCGGCGGACGCAGCCATCTTTCCTTTCTGACCTTGGGTTCAGTCTGGCCGTAGTTGGTGGTCTGGTTCGTGCAGTCATGTCGTTCTTGACGCCGGGGCTGCTGAGGGGTCTGACAGGCCCGGCCCGGAGGCTCCCCGTGCCGCGTGCCCAGATCCATTCCAAGCCACCGCGGGAGCAGCTCGGGACCATGGTGAGGACCGGGCCGGGAAGGGCGTCGCGCCGGACTTTGGACGGCCCTGAGAGCAACTTGCACCTCCGGACACTCAGCGTAGCGGGGGCAGCGATTCTGCTTTGGGCCTTTCTGGAGGGCGCGGACCAGGGGACAGCGTTGCATCCGTCCCCAAAGCCCCAAGATTCCGGTGGCACGTTTACTCGCCGTGAGGCCTCGAGCAGGCCACATTAGCCCTCCCTGCCTTGTGGCTCACCCTTCACTGGGGGATGTCTGACAATGGTCGGCGAGGAGGATGGTGCTTACCGCTGCTTAGTATTAGTAGGGAGGGGCCAAGAAGACCCCACAGGTCCTTGTGATTCCCAGAAATGGAGGAGCGTTTAGCTTTTGATGACAACTCTCACCTAGTTGGAGCTTTTATACATCTGCCTCAGTGGCAGAGCTTGACCTTGAATGCGAATCTTCAGAATCCAGGTTCGTGGGCCTTGGGTTAGGAGCAGAGCCAGAGAGCACTGTGATTAAGGAAACAATGATAATCAAGCCAGGCGTAGTACCTGCCTGTTTGCCCAGCTAGGAAGGAGACCGAGACTGGTATTGTAATCCCAGTTATTCAAGAGGCTGAGGCAGGAGGCTTACAAGTTTGAGAGACCAGCCTGGACAACTTATTGAGAGCTCTGTCTCAAAAAATAAAAAGGCCTAGGATGGAGCTCAGTGTGATGGCTCCGGGGTTCAATACCCAGTGCCACCGAAAAAAAAGGTCCAAGTGTAGCTTAGTGGTAGGTCCTTTTCTTAGGCAAATGGGAGGCCCAGGATTCAGTTCCCAGCAGTACAGAAACAACAAAACCAAAGCCAAAAAGCAGCTCAGGGAGTAAAGTACATGCTTTGTTTACATGACACCCTGGATTTGATCCCCAGCATTGCAAAGCCAGAAACCTAATGATAACCACGACCATTTCCACCTACTTTGCAAGTACCTGCTGGGTGCCAGGCACCTTGCTAAGAAGACTGTGCTGGTCTCACTCAGGCCTCTCAGTGATCCTGAGGAGACAGGGTGGTTATCTCCATTTCGTGGTGAGGGAGGTGAGATTTAGGAGCACACTTAAGTGGCAAGGAGAGAATTTGAAGGCAAGGCTGCTGTGATCTTTTCTTTCTTTTTTTTTTTTGGTACCAGGGATCGAACTCGGCTTCTTGCACTAGCGAGGCAGGCGCCAGAACCACTGAGCTAAATCCCTGGTCTGAGGCTGCTGTGATCTTAACTACTCGAGGGGAAGATAGTATTGGCTGTAAAAAGTCATCCCTGGTTCCAAAGGTTGACTTTAGTGCTGGAGGGGGGAGGAGAAAGGCCATTTGGTTTTGGTTTTGATTTTGTTATGTTTGGAATTAAACTTAGGGCCTCCTGCATGTAGGCAAGTGCTCTGCCGTTGAGTTATAGCCCTAGCTCTTTTTCAAAATAATAATAATTATTGGTACTGGGGATTGAACCCGGGGCCTTTGTATAAACTATATTCCCCAACCCCCCCCCCTTTTTGGTACTGGGGATTGAACTGGAGACTTTGCGCTTTCGAGGCAGGCGCAGTACCACTGAGCTAAATACCCAGCCCTCCCCAACCCTTTTTTTATTTTTTATTTTCTGTCAGGGTCTTGCTAAGATGCGTGGTGGGTCTTGAATTTGTAGCCCTCTTGCCTCAGCCTCCCAAAGTGCTGGATTACAAGCATGTGCCACTGCACCCAGCTTTCAATTTTATTTATTTATTTATTTATTTACTTACTTACAGTACTGGGGGTTGAACCCAGGACCTTTGTACTGAGCTGCATCTCCAACCCTTTATTTTTTTGTTTGCTTGTTTTGATGGGGTTTTTTTGTTTTGTTTTGGAGACAAGGTCTTACTGTGTAGTGCAGTCTTGCCTTGAACTCACTAAGTAGCCCAGACTGGCCTTGAACTCCTGCCTCAGCCTCCCAAGAGCTGGGATTACAGGTGTGCTCCATCATGCCCAGCTCCCTTTTTTATTTTTGATAAGGTCATGCTAAGTTGCCCTGGCTAGCCTTAAGCTTGCTATTTTCCTGCCTCACCATCCAGAGTTGTTGGAATTAGAGGTGTGTACCCACTACCTTCTCCGAAGGAGAGATTTTAAGATGAAAGGAGATAACACAGTTTTAGAGTTATTGACGTATTCGAGGTTTCCAGGTCCCAGCAGACCAGCTTGAAAACATTTAAATACTTTTTAGTGCTTTATCATGTGATTTCTGCCTGGATCCTACACTAGGCTGCCCCTCTTTCCAGGCTCTTATCCTCATCCCTGTGACTGACTTCTGCATCAAGGCTGAGATGACCCTTGGTTCGATGATGTCCCCTCCTTACAGCGTGGGTTTTCTTTATTTTTGTAGTGCTGGAGATGTAACTCAGAGCTTACCCATGCTAAACACCTGCTATACCATGTAGGTTTCCTTTAATGTGGGGATTTTGTATCTTTGCTCCCTGAGGGTGGCTTTCCACTCCCCAGAAAAGTACACAGACTTTAGAGTTCCTGAGGGATGCTTACTCAGGGGAATCCTTCCTTGTCCTCTGTGTAGGATGTCGTCGTTGGGCTTACCACCTGCTTCCTGTGTTTCCTTCTGCCATCGGGCTGGGTCCTGTCACACCTGAAGAGCTACAAGAAGCAGGAGTGAAGGGGGCTGTCCTCTCCCTTCCCTGTAACCTGACCACCCTGCCCAACCCATCCAGATCATGTCTCCAGCATTCCAGGCGGGCCTACTCTGATCATGTTGTTCAATTCCAGTCACCTCTTCTGCAATCATGACCTCTCAATATCTCCATGGTGACATCTGGGACCACATACATTGGCCCTGCTCGGTGGGGTCCCTCTTGTAACAATAAAGTCTATTTAAACCTTGGTTCAGAAACTCACTGTGCCTCCTGCGTGATCTCCCGTCTCCACATGTGAGCTAAAGATGATTCTGGAGGAGTGGAGAGGAATCCTTGGCTGGCTGAAGGTCCCGGCACCTGTGGTAGGTTGTGTGTGCCTTGGCCTAACTCTCCTTGCATGCTTCCTGCATTTAAATAGTTTTGGAGCCACATGGTGGTGCACACCTGTAATCCCATCTACTTGGGAGGCTGAGGCAGGAAGATCAAAAGTTTGAGCCTAGCTTGGGCAGCTTAGACCTTGTCTCAAAAAATAAAAAGGGTTGGAGCTCTTGGAAAACTAAACCATGTTGACATGGGGTAGCCTTTTTTTTTTTATGTTGTTTGGTGTTTTGAGACAAGGTCTCACTATGCAGTTCAGGCTGGCCTCAAACTCAAGGCAATCCTAGCTCAGCCTCCCAAGTGCTGGGATTATAGGACTGTACCACCACACCCAGCTTTGGGTGGCTTTTCTTTCAATATCCTCCAGCTCCCTTGGCTATGCCACGCTGCATGGCTCAGTGTCTGTCCCATGGGGCCAGTGCAGCTTTCCCTGTTCTCTCTGGTTGGCTGTTTTAGGTGCTTACTGACCTTCCTGACTAGGAGGTGGAGTACTTTGTATGTAATATCTTGCCTTTAAAAAAAAAAACGGTGGCACTGGGGATTGACCTCAGGACGTCATCCATGCTAGGCAAGCACTCAACCCCATTGAGCTATTCCCCAGCTGTTTTTGCCCTTTTTTTTCCCCCCTCTTTTTTGGCTGTGGTGCTGAGGATTGAACCCAGGGCCTTTGCATTAAGCTACATTCCCAGCCCCTTTTACTTTTTAGTCCCTAAATTGCCCAGGCCAGGTTGGAACTTGGGATTTTCCTGCCTCAGTCTCCTGAGTGCTGAGATTACAGGCTCGTGTTACCATGCTTGCTTTGCCTCCCCTTCTTGACGGTACTCTGCAGCTCCTCTGATTTGTACGGGTTGGCCGTTGGGGTTGGGGGTGGTGTGGAGGTCTTCTGAGCAGTGCTGGTACATGTGAAACATTGCATGCTGAGCTGGAGCCCTGACAGCCCATGTCTGGGAGGAACAGAACACCCTGACCCACCAGCACCCCCTGGAGGGTGACATGAGCTTGCCTTTCCTTTTTGTCTTTGCTGAGTGACTTGGTTGATTGCCGAACAGACATAGGTCCAGTATTCCCCCAGGAGCCGAGGTTGCCAGGACACCTGGGCCTGGAACAGTGGGTAAGATGGCAGATGGGAACTGGGGAGTGTGATCAGCTTTAGGCTCCAGGTGTCAGAGGCTCCGTTTGTCTGGCTCCTATTTCCTAGAACCAGCAGCTGATGGAGCCTGCTGTGCCCCTGGTCACTTCTGGCCTTTCCTTGTGGTATCCAGGGATGACCCTGGGGTCTGGGTGCAGCAAGCTTAGGGCTGGCCCATGGCTGTTTCTCTGAGGTTCGGGAGAGGCAGCCTTCCTCCCCTTGGCTATTTAAACCAGCCTTTGTGTCTGAGGCTGAAGGAGCAGGGCTTATTGGAGGGCTTCAGAAGAGCCAGGCTTGGAAGGAGCTGCCTGAGCCTGTTGTCCAAAGGGGTTGGAGAACACCACGAAGTATGCCAGATTAGAAGCTGGTCAGAGAGAGGAAGTGCTCATCTGAAGGGCTGGGCCAGGGCAGGCTGGGATGTTGAGCAAGGGGCTTACACCTGCCACCTGTATGTGTCTTTCTAGTGGCATTGTCTCCAGGCAGAGTGGCCTTGTGTGCTGTCTCCTCATACTGCAGAATCACCCCCTCTTCCTCCCTGACTCCCTGTGGGGAGATACACTGTGTTGGGGAGCTGGAGTGTGGGCCATAGGCACTTGGACCTGCCTCCACTTCTGAGAAAAGATTTTGAGCCACCTGGCCCCAGGCTGGCTTAGGGTTGCTTTCCTCTGGCTATGAGCACAGATTATGCATAGGTCCTAGAACTATGGGGCTGCCTACCACACAACAGAGATGTGGCAGCAGAAGAGTTATCTGAGTTTCTATGGTAACTCCACCTCCCTGCCAAGGATGATTAGTTATCTCCCATTTTTGTGTCCCTAGAACTCAAAGGGATGAGTGACAGTGGCTGGAGGCAAGTCCTTCAGACCCTGGTCTGAACATTGAGCAAGCCTCACTGCTCCTGCAGCGTGTTTTCTCCTGCATCCACCAGGCCTGGCAGCATGTGTGGGTGAGGTAGGGGTGACAAGCTTGGAGGGCTTAGAGTTCCAATGATGTGTCACACTTGAACACCATCCTCTTTGGTCCTCAATGTGGTTACTAGGGCTGAGATCTAGTCACCTTCCACTGGCGTTCTCATCCCTAACCAAGTCAGGGCCTGGAGCAACTCCCTATAGAAGAAACAAGGCTTTATGCTCCAAACAGCATCTTGTGCCCCTGGCTGGATGTCCCCTGATGTGCATGCCGGGCAGGAAGGCTGCTGGGATGGCACACACTGTAACCCTAGCACCAGTGGACCTGGAGTCAGCAGACTTGGAGTGAGGTTGCTCAGCCATTGGTATGACCTCAGGTGACCCCTCTAGTCTCTCTCTGAGCCTCCATTTTGGGAATTACAAAATGAAGATAATGTGGTAGGCAGAATATATCCCATCCCTGGCATTTGTGAAGAGGTTATCTTACTTGGCAAAGGCAATCTTGCAGATGTGATTAAGGCTAAGGACCTTGCCGTGGGAGATTATCCTGGATTATCTTAGGGGCCCCGGTGTGATCACCAGCCCTGACCTGCCAGGGACCTGGCTTGTCCTCACTGTCTTTGAGGATGGAGGAATTAGGCCATGAGCCAAGGAATGTAGTGGCTTCTAGAAGGTGGAAATGCCCTCTCCCTTTACAGCCAGCAAGAATATGGAAACCACAGTTGTAGAAGTAGACAACTGAATTCTGCTGATGTGGGGAGTATGGAGCAGGTTCTCCCTTGGGGCCTCAGAGAGGACTGCAGCCTACCTGAACTGTGAAACCCTGACTTCTGATCTCCAGAGCTGTAAGATAATAAATGTGTGTTTTAAGCCACTGGGTTTGTGGTGATTTATTATTTTGGTGATAAGTAATACATTGGCCCTTGGATGTGGCCGGCACCAACTGATGGGACCTTCGGCAACATCTAGTGAATGGACTGTAAGTCATTTACAGGAGCATGGGTATCTGAACAAGGTGTGTGGGTTTTTACTGGGGGGAAGTTTCCCTTTGTCACCTTTGCCCCTCCTCTGCTTGTTTCCTCCCTCAGGGGACCTCTTTGCTCAGCTCTGTCAGCCTGGCCTCTGCAGCAGCCAAAGCCTCTCTAGACACAATTTTATGGCTGACTGGCTGTGGGCCATGGTGGGTAAAACAGCAGCAGCTCCAGAGGTTCATCTGGAAGGCCGGCATGCCCTATTCCTGCCCTGTGGGTGCCTACGTTCCTCACAAGCCTGTCCTGGGAAGGAGCACGTTTGGCCTGCATCTTGTTTTTCGGGTTTTTTTGGTACCGAGGATCGAACTCAGGACCTTGTGTTTTTGAGGCAGGTGGCGGAACCACTGAGCTAAGTCTCCTGCCCTGGCTTGCATCTTTGATCCACCCTTGGAGGCCATGGCTTCTTGTGAGGAGTATGGCTGTGGCAGTGTCAATGCCATGTCCCTGTCAACTTGGTTCACTCAGCTTGCATCCTCACTCCAGGGATAGAAGTGGCTAGATGGTTCCAGAGCCAGCAGTTCTCTAAAATTCCTCTGTGGCTGAGGTCTCACAGCCCTGGGTCCCACTATGGGCCCTCTCTCTCTCCTGCCCCAACAGAATCCTGTGGACATGGATGTGGGGGTCTGGTATGCCCCCAGCCAGCAGGACAATGTGAGGAGGCATCTGTGACCTGCTGGTTCTATGGCTTTTTTTTTTTTTTTTGGTACCAGGGACCAAACTCGGGACCTTGCGCTTTCGAGGCAGGCACGGTGCCACTGAGCTAAATCCCTGGTCCTAGTTCTGTGGCTTTTGTCTGTCATTTTTGTGACTGTTACCAGCAAGCATCCTGAACCCACCCACCTGTGCTACCTTTTTTTTGAGACAGGGTTTCACTATGTAGTTTGGGTTTGGCCTAGGTAGCCCAGGCTGCCCTTGAACTCACGTCCGTCTGAGTGCTGGGATTATAGGTGTGCACTACCATGCCTGGCATGTGCTGCTTATTTTGTTACAGGCTCTCCATAGCCAGGGCCAGCAGCACATGACCATTTGTGTAGGGTGGCAAATTGGGAAGCAGAGACATCTGGAGCTGTGCAAATCTGACTCTTGGAAAATTTGCAGGTTGGTTTTAAATGCTTCAGAATAAAGAATCAAAACCCTAAAATGGAGAATGTAACAAGATAAGCGTGTTAGGGATAAGAGAGCAGTTATTAACTAATAAATACATGGGTATTGAAAAGAGCTGGGCAAAAGTTGGTCTTCCTTGAGCTGGATTCAGAGCCAAAGCTTCCCTGTGGCCATGTCCTTCTTATTCTGCCTGATAAAATGGGGGGGGGGGGGGGCACTGGGCAGTAGAAGGGAGAGTACCCCATTTGCAGGCCCTGTGAGGGTACAGGTCAGTCAAACCCCAGAGAGGGAGAGCCATTCCTTGATGTTGACAGCAAAGCCACACATGGACGCCCTTTCCCTCTCTATAGCAGCTGTTCCCTATTCTGACCCTACAGTCCCAACCCCAGCTACCTCACATGGACTCTTTTTTGGGGTACTGGAGATTGAACTCAGGACCTTGAGCTTGCAAAGCAGTCACAGCACCACTGAGCTAAATCCCTGGCCCCTCATGGACCCTCTAATCTAGGTAAGGGAGCCAGGGTGGAGATGTCTTATAGCTCTTTTCAAGATTTAAAAAGCCAGATAGAAATCATGCCTGTCATTAGCTGTTTTTGCCCTTCACTAGGTAATACCCATTCTCTTCTGCTGATTGCAGATCTCATTAGCAGATACTGATTTCACTGTTAAAATAGAGGAAAGGAATGAACCATTTGATAATCATAAGGTCCACACATGATGGACTTTTAGTTTTCTTAAATTTATTTATTTATTTTTTTGGTACCGGGGATTGAACTCCAGTCCTTGCGATTTTGGGGCAGGTGGTGGAACCCACTGAGCTAAATCCCCAGCCCTAGTTTTCTTAAATTTGGAAGCAACCAACCCAAAGGCCCTAAGACTCAACAGTCCACTGTCATGGTGCTGGGCCACAGGGTTGGCATTTGTAGCTTTGCTGTGTGAGAAGGCCAAGGTAGACTGTGTGGGGAGCCCAGCTGCACATACTCTAGTACTGGCAGAGACTAACCAAAACCTTTCGTCCTGTTGCAATGCCTGCCCTTCCCAATTGAGGGACCTTAACGGAGCTCAGGCGCAGCCTCCTTGAGTGCTTCTGAAGGATCACGGTCACAAGAAGGGCAACTAACAACAGCATCTTTTTATTTTTTTTATTTTTGGTATCAGGGATCGAACTTGGGACCCCAGGCCGCAACAGCATCTTTGACATTCATGGCTTTGTCTTTTTAATCTTTTGGAGGTATTGGGGAATCAAACGCAGGAGTGCTCTACCACTGAGCTACAGCCCAAATGCATTGCTTTTTAAAAGGACTCCGTTTTCTCACTAGTAGGACACAGAGAACAAAGTTATGTCCAAGGCTTTGGTCTTGACACCAAGAAAGATGTTTTTCCCGTGGAACACAAGCCTCAGGAGTGGGGTGTAAGGAGGCTCAAAGATGAGGTCGGGACTCAGAGGGGTGTCAGGATGGTGACACCATTTCCTGTCTCCCGGGCCCATGTTCTGCACTGCAGGTATAATGTTCCTACTTATCTCAATAGCACCACCTGCGTTTCAAACTCCAGTGAAAGGGAAAACAGAATTGGGTCCAGGAGGTATTTATCACCACCAGGACCTATGGGAAACTAGGAATTTGGAGCCGTGCGAGCGTGAGGGGTGGAGTGCGAGCTAAGGAACCCTTTTCTCACAGGACTTTGGACCTACAGGCATGTGACTACCATAGCGCTGGGCGCTTGTCAGTTTTCGACTGCTGAGGGTATCCCGTTGCTAGGGGCGTAGCCAAGGAGGGGCTGTGAGGAGGGGCTCACTTCCGGGAGGAAGGCAATTAGTAACCCGGAAGCGGTCAGCAGTGCGGCGCTGTTTAAAGATGGCGGCGGAGGAACCTCAGCAGCAGAAGCAGGAGCAACTGGGCAGTGACTCCGAAGGTACAGACCAAGGGGTGATGTCCGTCCCGGGCTAGCGGGGACCAGGGCCGGCAGCTGTTCCAAAGGAGGTCGGGCAGTCGGGGCAACCAGAAAGGAGCGAAGCGTGCGGACGGACCCTTCACGCCTCCGCTGCCTCCCCTCCCCCTCACAATGGAAGGAGCCGCCGCCACTGCGACCCCCGGGCGGGCGGGGTAGCTGAGGCCTGCATCTTTTCCCGGGCGCTCTCGGGGCGGAGCCTGGGCCGCTCCTCCCAGTGCCCGGGCTTTCGGCGCCGGCCACACTCGCGAGGCCCTGAGCCCGGACGCCTTGCGCCTCGCTGTCAGGAGGAGGCCGAGGTCAGGTCCAGCAGACTGCATCAGCCGGACGGCTTGGGATGCTTCGGAGACCTGGGTCGGAGGGGCTGCCGGCATCTGCCCGCGTCTGCCCCTGGGGCTGCGACGTCCTTTTCCGGTGTAGCTCCCCATCCTGGCCTTGGAACCCCTCACTACCTGCCTAGGCATTGTTTTTTTAGACCCCTGAGATGAATCTTTCAAAAATGCCCCATCCTCTCATTTTGTGCCCCAGTTGGCCCTGGGGACTGAGTACATCACTGAGGGCGAGACAACACTGTTGTAGGTCATGGGGTCGAGGCTTAGCAGAGACTCTGGGATGGTCAGGCCCAGGAGGATTGACCTTAAAAGTCATTCAGCACACACACTCCACTCTAAGGAGGGAAACTCGGGCACCTGCAATGGACTTGTTCAGAATCACATATACTCTCATCTAGATTGTATAGATACACACATGAAAGAGGCAGGGTGGATGTAGTAGCACACACCTGTAATCCCAGGTCAGGGGAGGCTGAGGCAGAAGGCTTGTGAATTCGTGGCCAGCCTGGGAAACAGCAAAATCCTGTCTCAGCAAAATAAAACAAAACACCCACCAGGACTAGAATTTAGGTCTCCTACTCCCTCCCCAGTGGCTACCCAGGGTAGGGTCCACAGACCTGCCCAACTTGTTTATGATTCTAGAGGACTCTTAGGTGCTACTTACTATCTTGAGTACCATGCTGTTTCAGTGTATTGACAAAGGTGGTGGTGTTATCCCCATTTTGCAGTTGTGGAACGGGCTCTGCAGTGAGGTATTAGGAGTGGCATGGTGAAGATTACAGATTGGAATCAGACAAATCTAAGTTTTGTTTTTTAAGACAGGGTCTTGTTATGTAGTTCAGGGTGGCCTTGAACTCAATATTAGCCCAGGCTGGCTTTGACCTCATAGCTATCCTGCCTCAGCCTCCTGAGTGCTGGGGTCACAGATGTACACCCCTATGCCTGGCTACAAATCTGAGTTTGGCCACAGCCCTTTACTGGTTTGACCTTGGGCAGGTTACTTCCTCTCTCAGTATTTGTTTTGTCATTTGCAAAATAGACATCTTTAACAATACCCAGGACAGCTGAGAGATGAAGGGCATGATCTCTAAAGTGCAGCTCATAGGATGTTCTCATCCAGGCCAGGAATCCACCTCCTCATCTTACTTTCCCCAAGAGATGACCGTGCCCCCACTTCATCCCAAAGCATTCCCAGACTGATGGGAAGTGATGTTAGAAAGCAAAGAGGAAGGCAGTATCAGAGCTGGAAAAACACACTTTGGGAGGTTAATCACCTTTACCCCCACCTTTTTTTTTTTCATTGCTGGGATTTGAACCTAGGTCCTATGCAGCATGTTAGGCAAATGCATGCTTTGTCACTGCTACACCCCCAGCCTCCCTAACCCCCATTTTGAGACAGGGTCTCACAGTATCACCCGGGGGTGATCTCTAACTCCTGGGCTCAAGTGATCCTGCTGCTTCAGCCTTCTGAATACCTGGAACTACAGATGTACCACTGCACTACCCTACCTTCTCATTTTAATGATGAGGAAATTGAAGCTCAGAATAGGGAAGACTTTGCCAAGATTGCACAGCAGATGGAGCAGGGTGTAAGACACATGCTTCCAGATTCCACACCTGCTCTCCTCCTCCTGGACTGTTTGTCCCTGGCTCAGCTCCTTGCAGTGGACATGGCCAAACCACACAGTAACCCTTGGCTTTTTCCTTTTTTCTAGGTGTTAACTGTCTGGCTTATGATGAAGCTATCATGGCTCAGCAGGACCGAATTCAGCAAGAGGTGAGAGCTAAAGAGGGTAGGGGAGTAGTAGCCAGCATCTGTATCTAGAAGAAGCCTCAGCCAGGCCTGAGGCCTATTGTCTGTCTCTACTTTGGAAGCTGTTCCTCCCTAGATAATGCTTCTGCTGGTGTACTGATGGGGTGGGGACACAGTGTGACTGTGTGATGGGGTTTCTGGCCCAGTACCCCTTTTGTAGGCAGTGGCAGTTGGGTGTGGGTCACTCTGTGTCTTGTCAGAGCGTGATGGGTTCGTGCCTCCTGCAGATTGCTGTGCAGAATCCTCTGGTGTCGGAGCGGCTGGAGCTGTCGGTCCTGTACAAGGAGTATGCCGAGGACGACAACATCTATCAACAGAAGATCAAGGTGGGAGCCTGGTCTCAGGGGCCTGCTGGGCCTGTCTGGCAGTAAAGGCTGTTGGGGACACCTGTCATTGCTAGTTCTTTTTTTCTCTTAAGGCAAGGTCTTGCTGTGTAGTTCAGGCTGGTCTCAAACTCATAGGAATCCTCCTGCCTCAGCCTCCCAAGTGCTGGGATTATAAGTGTGCACCACCACGCCTAGCCTTGCTAGTTCTTTTCTTTTTTTTTTTTTTTTTTAATTTTTTTTTTTAGTTGTTGAAGTATCCAGCCTCTGGACTCCAAAAGACCTCAGTTCAGATCCAGACTACTACTTAGCAGCTGCCTCCTTGGCAGGCCCTTCAATATCTGAGCTGTGGTTCCCTCATCTGTAAAATAGGAACAGTGAAAACACCTGTCCAAAAGGTGGCTGTGAAGGTGAGGGAGGCAATGCTTATGTGGGGCCAGGTGCAGGCTGGGCAGGTGCTGAGCAGTCTGGTCCTGGGGGCCTGAGGGTTACACAGGGATACATTCCATAGCCTCCTGGGGCTTTGTGGAGGGCAGGCCATGGTGGGGAAGAGGACCCACAGGCCTCTGCATGGGCCCCTTGTGGTACTTATGCTGAGGCCTGGGGCTTTCCACCTTCCAGCCTGCTGAATAGAGGCTGCAGTGTGACAGTGGGTGTGCAGGCAGTGTCTAGGAGGCACACTGTGGGGGTTCAGAAAATGTTACCTTTCTTTTTTTTTTTTTTTTTAATGCAGTACTAGGCATTGAACCTAGGGCCTTTACACTGAGGTACATCTCCAGGCCCTCCTTCTCATTCCAGCCCCCTCCTTTTAAAAAAAATTCTGTGACAAGGGCTGGGGATTTAGCTCAGTGGTTCTGCCGCCTGTCTCACAAGCACAAGGACCCAAGTTCGATCCTCAGTACCAAAAAAAAAAAAAATCTGTGACAGAGTTTTACAAACTTGCTAAATCACCCAGCCTGGGCTCAGACTTGCAGTCCTCCTGCCTCAGCTTCCCAGAGTGCAGGGATTACAGGTATGTGCCACAACATTGGCCTTTTAAATTTTATTCTGAGTCAGGATCTCACTAAGTTGCCTAGGCTAGCCTTGAACTTGTGATCTTCCTGCCTCAGCCTCCTGAGTAGCTGGGATAACAGGTGTGTGGCATTGCTCTTGGCTGAAAACGTTACTCTTCCTACTTTCCCCTTAAAGAGCAAAGATGCTTAGGGCCGGGGATTTAGCTTAGTGATTTCGCTGCCTGCTGCTCAAGTGCCAGGACCCGAGTTCAATCCCCGGCGGTACCAAAAAAAAAAAAAAGTTGAAAATGAACTTCAATTTAAAAATGCATAGTTTTGGGGTTTTTTGGGGGGGGGTTTTTGTACCGGGGATTGAACTCGGGTCCTCGCACTTGCAAGGCAGGCAGCAGAACCACTGAGCTAAATCCCCAGCTAAAATGCATAGATTTTTAGGGTCTGGGGATTTAGCTCAGTGGTTCTGGCACCTGCCTCACAAGTGCAAGGTCCCAAGTTTGATCCCCAGTACCAAAAAAAAAAACCATAGATTTGGGGCTGGGGATTTAGCTCAGCGGCACCATGACTGCCTCGAAAGCTCAAGGTCCTGACTGGGCGTGGTGGTGCACCCCTGTAGTCCCAGCATTGGGGAAGCTGAGGCAGGAGGATCACCACAAGTTCAAGGCCAACCTGGACTATATAGTGAGTTCAAGTCCAGCCTGGACTACATAGTGAGAACTTGTCTCAAAAAACAAACAAACAAACAAAAGCATACATTTCAGATTCACCCTTTGATCCAGCAATTGGTAATAATCTATTCTACCTTCATTCCTTCCTAACTCCATACAGCAGTATACAATGTGAATCCATAACCACAATTCTTATAAACCTGAACACTGGTAATAAACTGAATAAGAAGTGAATTGTGGTACATTTACACGTGAAATACTCTGCAGTTATTATAAGGATTGAGGTCTTCTATAAAAACTAGTAGAGAAAAAAATCCAAACTATGGAGTTAAATGACTAAAGTAAATTAACAAAAGAGTAAGTCTAATATGATTCTGTTTTGTTTTGTTTTGTTTTAGTGGCAACTGTATGCTGTATTCAATTTTTGTTATTTTCTAAGTTCTTTTTACTTATATCAAAATTAATGCATGCACATAAAAAAACAAATAGTATCAAAATATTTACAATGTAAAGTAGGATCTGTGGGTTTTAAGAACTTTTTCTTCTTTTTTCCCTTTGAGACAAGGTTTCACTACATAGTTCAGGTTGGCCTCGAACTCACTATTCCTAGGCTTGTACCAGGCTGAGCTTGATCTCTTGGAGATCCTCCTGCCTCAGCCTCCCTGGAAGTACAGATAAGTGTCACCACACCCGAAAGTCCCTTCTTTATCTACAGTAAGTGAATGCAACACCCTCATGAGCCAAATGTGACCTAATTCAAGAAACCAATTTTTAAAAATCTATAGTTACCTTAGAAGATGATCGTGTTTATGTTACTGTAATGTATGAGAGTGTACAAAGTGATTCATGTTGGCCCATGATCACAATCACAGGCAGCAGATAAGGAAGCAGTTATGTGCTCCTATCTCTGTAGCCCAGCTACCTAGAATCAAATCTTGGTTTCCTGACTTACTAACCATGTGACCTTGAACAACCCAAACCTCTGTACGTCTCAGCTTCTGTATCAGATAATAGTGCTTGGGCAGGGGTACTTACCACAGTATCCTTGGCCCTCCTAATGCATTTTTAGGATGATACCAAGGAAAGTTTTAGTACTTTATGCTTACTAACATTCAATTAATAATAATTGGATGGGCCAATCAATGTGAATTATTCCCATTTTAAGGGCCGGGGATTTAGCTCAGTGGTTCTGCTGTCTGCCTTGAAAGTGCAAGGTCCTGAGTTTGATCCCCGGAACCAAAAAGAAA
>NW_004624767.1:22201936-22283864 GCF_000247695.1 Heterocephalus glaber | reverse complement strand
AAAAAAAAAAAAAGCAAAGATGCTTAGACCCTTCTGCTCAGAGAGGGAGCCTTCCTTCCAGTGGCCAGACAGGTAACCCAGTGATTGAAACTGGCAAGGAGGTCAGGTGGTGGATGAGGAGGGCACACAGTTCAGAAGCAGCCAGATGGCAGTAGGGATTAGCCATCTTGTCACTCTATTGTTGCCAGAGGAGCAGTAGATAATGAAACTCCTGACTTGTACCAGTTGGCAACTGATTCACATTTAACATTGTGTGGGGCTGGGGCCAGGTGTGCTCAGTGGTTGAGCACCTGCCTGGCATTCTCCAGGCCCTGTTTCCCTACCAGCTCTGGGGGAAGACACCTGCGGCCCAGATCTGTGGTCTGTGGTCTGCTCTCACCTTTCTCACCTTTGCTTAGAGTGTTCTGGATTTCCTCAGGAGGCCTGAAGGCAGTTGAAGGCACTGGCTTTGGAGCCCAGTAGACCTGGGATGACCAGAGGCCTAAATACTCCAGCTGTGCAGCGTAGGGCCATACCCTGAACTTGGAGCCTCTGTTTGTTCTTCTCTGGCCAGAAGTGTCTTCTGCTTCATGGCAGGTGTGGGTTTGGGTTGAGGGGTGTTCCTGAGCTGCTGATCTCAGTGCCACAGTGAAAGTGCAGGAAGCAGTAGGCTCCTCCTGTTCTGTGTGGCAGGTTTCTGGGCTTACTTGTCACACCAGGCCACCAAGATGGTCCTTGGGTTCTTCCCACTGAGTCATTCAGCAAATGTCTGAGTGTCCAGAGCGGCCTAGCCTCGAGAATCTGCCTTAGTGCCTGCAGGGCCCCATTTTGTCTGCTGCACCCAAGCCCACCTTTCCTCCTGGGACAATGAGACAGGGTGGTAACTTCACAGCCCAAGCAGCCTGGGTGCCAGCTCAGTTCCTGTGGAATGGGCCACACCTTGTGAGGATTTGTAGGGCGAGGGGTATTAGCACTCAGCCGAGTACTTGGCACAGAGTACTTGCTCACAGTGATTGTGGTAGCATCGACAGTTCAGTTTCTTTGAAGCACTTGTGCGCTGATCACTTAACATTCCTGGGGACGTACTGTGTGGTCCAGGTGCTGTTGAGGTACTACTCGGGATGGAGTGATGCCTGAAACTGACAAAATCCTTACCTCATGAAGCTCACAGTGCAGAGTGTAAAACAAGCCGAAGGGGAGCTAGAAAGTCTGGTATGTCAGGCGGTGGCAAGTGCTGTGGAGAGAAGCAAAGCAGGAAAAGGAGCTTGGGAGCGGAAGGGCTTGCAGTTTTAAATAGGGTGGGGGGTGAAGCCTTCCTGAATAGGTGATATTTAAGTCATGAACAGAAAGTGGCAAGGCAAGGGAGGGCTCCCAGGGAGGGCAATGTGGCATGGTGGGAAGGAGTTGGTGTGTGAGTGTGTGTGTGTGTGTGTGTGTGTGTGTACGTGTACGTGTGTACGTGTGTGTACATGCATGCACACAATCAGAAAAGACTGTAAGGGAGGTGGGTCACAGTTACGCTGTGTTGGTTTTTTTTAATACCAAGGATTCCAGGGATTTAGCTCAGTGGTTTTGGTGCCTGCCTTGAAAGTGGAAGGTCACGAGTTTGATCCCTGGACCCAAAAAAAAAACCAAACAATACCAAGGATTGAACTCAGGACCTGCGTTTGCCAGGCAGGCTTGGTGCCACTGAGCTACATCCCCAGCCCAACGGCTGGTTACTCTTGCTGCCAGGGTGCAAACAGACTCCAGGGGCCCAGAGGCCGGGAGAGCTGTGAGGGTCTTTTGCATTAAAACCAGGGAAGCGGGAGTGACTGGGATTGGGGTGGTAAAGCTAAGTAGTGAGGTGTAGTTGGATGTGAGCTGGGTCAAAGGAAGAAGCCAAAGCCGACAGCTGGCATAGGGGAGGGAGGAGAAGGCAGTAGCACCTTCAGGTTGGGTGATCCTGGGGCGGGGGGGACACCCCAGCGAGGAGCAGCTGCAATGAGTTTGGCCTGACAGTGCTGAGAGGTGTGGGAGCTGAAGCAGCGCTTCCACCAAGGTGGAAGCTGTCCCAGATCTGAGCAGGCAGCTGGTGCACAACTCATGGGCCTTTGCACATGTGGCAGGTGGGTGCTGCACCTGAATGTGGGCCATGCTGTCCCCTGGCAGGTGCCACCCATGTCTGAGGAAGTGTGCTGTGGGTGGGTGGTGGACAGGGTGGGGTGAGGGTCTACCCTGGTGGGAGAAGTGGCCACCCAGAGGGATGGCATTAGCAGTTCGGCTGAGGGGCCAGGCGGGGAGGGGTGGCTTTGATCCTCTGACCTAGGAGGGCATTTGTGACCTTGGCTGGAGCAGCAGCCTTTTTCAAGCAAGACCTAACTGGCTGTTTACATGGAGATAGTCTAAACGGGTAGGGGGAGATGAGTTGAGGATGCTGGGGCAGAGGGGCTTTAGAGTGATATCCTTGAGCCCAAGGGAGAGGATGGGCCGGTACAAAGTGGAGGAACAGGGCTGGGGATTTAGCTCAGTGGTTCCAGTGCCTTCCTCGAAAGCGCAAGGTCCTGAGTTCAATCCCTGGTACCAAAAAAAAAAAAGTGGAGGAACACTTAGGCATCAGGTGGGACTGAGGGACAGATGGGGAGAGAAGGCTGCAGGCAGTGTACAGCTGGGGCTGAGGAAGTTCTCACTGTAAAAGGACACAAGATCATTGTCTAGATGGAGTCAAGGAGGGTAGAGCCCCCACACAGGTGGGGTGGGGAGAGGCCTGTTTGCCAGGCAGCACTAAAAGCCTCTGGTGTGGGGAGATGCAACCAGAAGTTCTGTTCAGAGTGGGGAGGACGGTGGGAAAGATTGGAGATGGCATCTGTGAGAGGGCTGGGGGAGGCTGGGAGGAGTGGAGTGAGGGGGTAGGGCTGGTCTCGGGCAGAGCCAGGCTGTGTAGTGGGGCCTCTGGTCTGGCTGGAAGGTGAAGCTGCCACTGGCTTCCACCCTGAGTTCCCCTGCCACTCTCTTGGGTTAGACTGGATAAGCCACACTGTTCCAGGACAGATTTACCCATTTTTCATTTTCTTATTACAGTTTTTTCCATGCTGGGGATTGAACCCAGGGTCTGGCATATGCTAGGCAAGTGCTTTGCCACTGAGCTGCACCCCAGCCCCCACCTATATTTATTTTTTTATTTTTATTTTTTTGGTACCAGGGATCGGACTCAGGTCCTTGCGCTTGCACAGCAGGCGGCGAAACCACTGAGCTAAATCCCCGGCCCCCCTGCCCATATTTATAAGCAAACAGCCTGTAGCCCAGTGGCAGAGCCTGGACAGTGGCTGGTGACTTCTTTGGTCACTTATGTAACCGGTTTGTATGTGAGTGCACATAGCTTCCTGGGGCTTTTGGCAGGGTGGGGCTGGGGGCGCTCTGGGATGTGTTGACAGGTGACCTCCATCACCACAGCTGGAGTCAGGAGATTGGGTCAGCAGGTGGCTGCTACGCTGTGGTGTGACTCCTGCTATAATGTGACCTTTATTGGGGCAGTTTCAGGCCTGACACTGAGGAGTTGGGTGTGGGTTGCCTCTCCACAGGACCTCCACAAAAAGTACTCATACATCCGGAAGACCAGGCCTGATGGAAACTGCTTCTATCGTGCTTTTGGATTCTCCCACTTGGAGGCGCTGCTGGATGACAGCAAGGAGTTGCAGCGGTGAGGAGAGTGGGCGCTTGTGGGGCTCTTGTCTGGGGCTTCTGTGTGAGTCAGGGTGATCTTGTCTGAAGCCAGACAGTGCTGGCCAGGGAGCCCATGCTGGCCTCCCACCCACAGGTTCAAGGCTGTGTCTGCCAAGAGCAAAGAGGACTTGGTGTCCCAGGGCTTCACTGAGTTCACCATTGAGGATTTCCACAACACGGTGAGCCAGGCCTGGCTCCGGCTGGGCGGGGAGGGGGTGCCAGTCTGGTAGGGTTGAGCCCTATGCCTCCCTCACCGTGGCCTTCATCCCTCTGTGGGCAGTTCATGGACCTGATCGAACAGGTGGAGAAGCAGACCTCTGTAGCCGACCTGCTGGCGTCCTTCAATGACCAGAGCACCTCGGACTACCTGGTGGTGTACCTGCGGCTGCTCACCTCGGGCTACTTGCAGCGTGAGAGCAAGTTCTTCGAGCACTTCATAGAGGGCGGGCGGACTGTCAAGGAGTTCTGTCAGCAGGTGCTGCCCCGGACCCTCCCTCTTCCCTTGCCTGGGGTAGTGAGTGTGGGGGTGGGGCACGCACCAGGTGGTGGGTCTGACCTGCACCTGTGCCGCAGGAGGTGGAGCCCATGTGCAAGGAGAGTGACCACATTCACATCATCGCGCTGGCCCAGGCCCTCAGTGTGTCCATCCAGGTGGAGTACATGGACCGAGGCGAGGGTGGCACCACCAACCCGCACGTCTTCCCTGAGGGCTCCGAGCCCAAGGTCTACCTTCTCTACCGGCCGGGACACTACGATATCCTCTACAAATAAGGCTGGCCGGCCACTGCCGCCTCCCCGCCTGCCTCCCCTCTGCCAGGCGCTAGACATGTACAGAGGTTTTTGTGGTTGTAAATGGTCATATTCACTCCCCCTTTCCTGTCACATAACCTTCCATGTTTTATTAAAGGGGAAGCTGGTGGTGAGCTGTGTGTGTCCGTTTCCCTGCTCTGCTGCTGACTGCCTGCTGGCTGCTGTGTGTCTGGCTGCCCCCTCCCCCCTGGAGACTCCCCCCAGTTTTCTACCTGTCCCAGGCTCTCCTAGCAGGAGCAGTTTTGAGCATACTGGGCCACTTGGGGAACCCATCCTGAGACCTGGGGTTCTTCCTTTAAGGCCTTCCCCTGCCCTCAGTGGGCCCAGGGCTTCCATGGAAATTGTGGAAATTCTCTGGGGACTTGCCCAGGGTCCCTGGCTCCCCCTATCTGTGGTCCCCCCATAGGCCTACTTCTGCCCAGCTGTCCTGGCCATGCCCTAACCCCTAGCTTCCTGCCCCCAGCAGGGGTCTGCATGGGGAGTCCTGGGAGGACTGGGCTTGTGGGATGGGGCTGGCTTAGGGCAGGAGGGGAGCTGGGCACTGACTGTGTGCCCAGGTGGTGCCACCAGGGTGTGGGAGGGGTAGCTTTTGTCCTCAGGTCTAGGCAGAGTGCACCAGTTCTCATTCTTCCCCTGGCCGAGGCCCCTGCCTGTGCCTGCTTGGGACCCCCCTTTGCTTGGGCCACCTTGTCTCCTCCAACTGGCATTTGCCTTCACCTCTTTCCTCCCCCACCCCAGCACATGCGGGGCTCCTGTGCTCCTTGGGGGCAGGCCCTCAATAAATGTGAAGTGCTGCCGCTGCCTCGCTGTCTGGCTGTGCCTCTACCCTCCTGGTTCACCAGGACCTCTTGCCAGTTCTTGGCTTTACCCGAGCACCCTCCCAGGGCCCCAGCCCCCACCCTGAGCTGTACCCTGGGCCCAGGCTAGTCAGAGCTCAATCAGCGGGAACTGCACCGATGATCTTTATTAGGAGGCTTCTGTGGGCAGGGCTGGGGCGAAGGCTGGGGTGGCCCAACCGGCCCTGCTGCAGGCTTCTGCGACTTCTCAGAGCTGCGAGCGGGGCCCTGCAGGCCGGGAGGAATCTGAGGACAGAACAGAGAGGTTAGAGGAGCCTCGGCTTCTGTAGCCTCCCAGGCTGCCCTGCAGCCCGCCTCCCTGTATAGGGGTGAGCGCAATGCAGAGGGCAGCTGGTGTTAGTGGGCCAGGTTAGTGTAGGCGGCCACGCGGGGCCTGGCCCTGCTTACCAGTCCTGCTCAGCCTGGGTTGCCGGAGCCTCAGGCTGGAAGGCAGAGGAAAGTGAGAGCCCGCCCAGAGCCCGCGGGGAGGGGCAGGCTGGTCCGGGCGGCGGGGCACCTACCCACGGGAAAGTAGTGCGGCAACCGCTGCCGGTAGATGTTCTCGTCCTTCTCGAGAAACACGCAGATGACCAGCCGATCCACCTGCGTTGGGGTGGGTCAGCCTGGGCAGGAGCCCCCTTCCTGGCCCGCACCCCTCCCACCTCTCCTGTCCCAGCTAAGAACCCGCCTCGCCACTCCACCTCGACTGGGCCGGCCCACCTTGTTCTTGTGCTGCTCCAGCCATTCGCGCAGCGCCATCAGCACCACCTCGGCCGCTGCCTCACTGGGGTAGCCTGGGGGCGGGGACGGGACCAATGAGTCCCAGCTCTTGCCCGGCCCGGCTCGGCCCCAGACCCGGTCCTTCTCCCAGGCCCCACTCACCGAACACGCCGGTGGAGATGCAGGGGAAGGCCTGGGGCGGGTGAGAAGGGGGCGGGGCACCGTCACTCTGCGCCCCTCCGCCTACCCCTCCCCCCCCCCCGCACCGCCCCTCCCTGCCCCGCCCTTACCGCCGAGCGGAGCCCGTGCTCCAGCAGCAGGTCCAGGCTGCTCAAGTAGCAGCTGCGGAGCTCCGCAGCCTGGCCGGCGCTGGGCTCTCCGTGTACGATGGGCCCCACCGTGTGGATGACGTCTGCAGGGGCCATGGGGTCAGAGCGCCGCCATCTCTGTCCCCGTGCCGAGCGAGAAGGACCCACCCGTGCGTGCACGCAGCGTGTCCTGGAGCCTAAACCCAAACGTGCACACGCCCGCCCCTCCCGGGGATGCCGAAGGGTATAAGGCACCGGAAGTTAACAGGTGCGCCTGCAACTGTGCTGCTGCCTATACACGTGTGGCGGGGTGTTGGGACTCACACTTGGCCGGCAGACGGTAGCCGCCGGTGATCTTGGCCTGGCCGGTCTCGCAGCTCTGCAGGGTACGGCACTCATCCGTGAGCAGAGGCCCAGCGGCCCGGTGAATGCAGCCATCCACTGTGAGGGAGGGGAGTGAGCCGGGTCTCCCTCATCCCTGACCTCGCTTTACCCAAGCTGAGGCCCCTGGGCTGAGGACTCCCAATCCCAAGAAGCCTCTCCCTGGGCTGTGCTTGGGCTGCTGGGGCACCACTCTGCCCCATCACCCACTCCTGGAGTTGGTTTCACACCTGGGGAAACCGAGGCACGAGGGGCTGCAGCCCTCCCTGGCGTGGCGCCCAGCACACTTCTCCCTCTTTCAGAGGTTAGAGTTGAAGCTGCCCTCCCGGCTGCATAGCGGACAGACCTCCGCCCAGGCTTAAGCGTTGCTTGGACCCATCTTCCCAGACAACTCCCCAAGCAGCCGAACCAAGCGCTAGAATACAGTACATTTTCCAGATGAAACAGACCCGGTAAGGGGCCAGATTCTGCGTCCCTGAACTGCATCCCTGAGGTGCCACGCCGTGCCGTGCCAGGGGGTGGAGGAGCCTCCCCAGGGGCCTGGGGTGGGCAACCCCAAAGCCCAGCTCCTTAACGAGCCATCTTATTAGGGCATCTGGCTTAATTGCCACCAGGCTCATTTTTGTATACCTGAGCAGGGATCTAGGGCTCCAGAGCCACCCTGGGGATCCACACCCAGAAAAACAACTCATGGGCAGATGGCTCAGAGGTGACCTGGCCTAGATAGGCCCCTCACAGCTGCCAGACTCTGTCCTTTCCTCTGGCTGTGTGCCCACTGTCTCATCTGAAAAAGGAGGACCCTCTAGGCAAAAAACAGATGACCCCTCTGGGGTCATCTGACAGCTCTGATGGCACCCCAGGCCTGTGCCAGAGGCTCCCTGCTACAGCTGCCTGGTGCTGGGGTGCTGGGCTCAGGAAAGGCCATCGCTTTCCATTGGACAGATGCATACACCTACACCACGGCCTTTTCCCCTGTGCCAGCTCCCTCCAGCCCTCCACACAGGCCCGGGACACCATTGGCCCAACCTTCCCTCTCCAGCTGCTTGTTCGTGTGCCCTGTGGGCCCCAATTAAACCTCATTTTTCAGCTTCACTCGGAGCTGGCACCAAGTGACTTCCAAGGAGCCTGGGGTGAGGGTAAAGGGGCAGGGGACCCCTGGGAGTGGCTCAGGACCATGCTCCCAGACCCCTTGGCCTCTTGCACTCTTCTGCAGTAATAAAAGGAGCTGCAGCCCATGGGAGGAGGTGAGGGTGAGACAGGCAGGGCTGGGTGCCCAGCAGGGAGGTCTGTTCTGGGCAGGGTGCTACTAGGTACCCAGCGTGGTGTGCAGCAGCAGTTGCCAGGGAGCTGGGCAGCCTGAGTTCAAATCCTAGCTCTGACAGCCACCACTGTGTCACTCAGGCCCATTCAGCCTCTCTGGGCCGTATAGCACTGCCCACCTCTTGGGGTTGGAAGCTTTTATTCTAGTGGTACTGGGGATGGAACCCAGGGTCTGGTGGAGGCTAGGCAAGTGCTCTACCACTGAGGTACACCCCAAGTCCCAAGTGAGTTCATCCTTGTAAAATGCTTACGCTGGTGCTTGCCTGGAGTGGAGGTGAAGCAAGTTGTCCCTTACTATGAGAACGTGGCTGTAGCCATACGGGTGTGATGTGTAGGAGTGACGGGAGGTGGGTGTGCACACATGTCCCTGGTCTCCCGGCACCCAGCTGCCTGCTGGCTCCCAGTGCTAACCACCCTGCAGGTGACCTTAGCGGGCTGTGAGGCCCCTTCGGAAGTGGAGCTGGGTGAGATCTGTGCTTCGGGGACTTAATGCTTCCTGCAGCAGTGGACAGGCCTGCAGCCAAGCCTTTCAGGCTGACCTGGGGGCACAAGGGAGATGAAGGGGACTGGAAATGTTGTGAGCTAAGGCCTTGGGCCTCATCCAGCCATCTCCATAACAGTGCTAGGGTCAAGTAAGTGACAGCTCTGCAGGCACCCAGGGGAGGGGTTCTCCCCACCAAAGACACTGGTCCCCTGTCCCCACAGCCTTCTGCTCCCTCTCTCCTTGATGCAGAGAGGGTCCCAGTCTGGCTGTCTCTGGCCATGCGCTGCACACTGCCTGCCACCCCCAGTCTCAGCTGAGGCCAGATGTCACCCGTGACCTGACCCTGGCCCCTAGGGCTGCCTGGTAGGAGGCGAGATGTTCCAAATTCACACCAGATGACTAAGTCCCACCACCAAAAAGCCTCAAAACCTCCAGTTTGATCCCACCCCAAGTTAGCAGAAAACTTGGGGACTTTCCAGGGAGACTGGGCCCTCCTGGGTGGCAGAGCCTTCTCAGATGTCTGTCCACTGAGCCCCAGATGACCCCTGCCACCACCTGTGCCAGAAGACCCCTTCGCCTCCACCGTCAAGCTCCCATCTTTGCTCCTTAACCTCAGCCCCTGTGCTGGCCACACCCAGGTGCCAGAAGTCCTACCCTCTATGTTGTTTGAGCTCACAGCTTCCAGGAGGTACTGCCATTTTTCCTCCTTTATACAAGAAGAAACTGAGGCCCAGAGAGGGCAGCAGCTCAGGTCACACATCTGGAATGTGGGGTCTCTGCAAGCTCGGTGGCTGTACTGCTCTAGGCACCCAGAGGCCCACCGGCCCTGCCCACCTGCACCTCTTTCCCTGCTCCCTGTCTGGCTGGCATTTGCCCCTCTTCTGAATGCTTTGGGAAGGAGGTCTGCATGGCTGCT
This sequence comes from Heterocephalus glaber, assembly GCF_000247695.1. The sequence goes on along the minus strand of NW_004624767.1, from coordinate 22,274,408 downwards.
TCTGTGAGAACCCTATCACTGCCAGCCCCCTAGCCTGGCTCCTGTCCTCTGGCCACATCAGTACATCCGGATCCCTGACCTGTCCTGGGTGCTCAGCTTCCCGGCCTCCACCCAGCAGACTCCTCCGCCTCCAAGCTGTGTTCTTCCAGAGCTCCTCTCTGGAGGCTGCTGTCCTCCATGCCGCACCCTCCCCTAGAGCCTGACCCTCCACTCTGGGCCTCAGCTTCTCCCTGCCCGGGAGATCCTGACCTCCTGGCAATAGGACAGTGCCCTGCCCAGGTCCCAGAGGGGCTTCAACCACACCGCACCCCTTCTCTGCCACTGTCTGTCCGGGAGGGTCCACAGGAAGGAAGGCAGGTGCCCAGGGCCCTGCGTACCCCAGCGCAGAGGCTGAAGGCAGGCAGGCTCCAGCGAGGCCATTATCAAGGTGCGGCCCACACATTGGCCGCCATTTAGGGTGCTGTAATATTCATGAAGGGAAGATTAGATATTTAAATTTATTCAGCAATAAATGCATCTCAGTGGGAGAGCATTCCTCATGCTAAACAAACAAGCAAGCAGGGGCTAATTCATTATTTACAGGAACATGAGCCTGAGGCCTGGGGAATGAGGGGCAGTCTGGCCCCTGCCAGAGGGCAGGACACTGGCCAGCCTCCCCCTCCAGCACCTGGGGCCTGGCCCCGTGCACTTCTTCAAGATTACTGGGAGCTTTGGGTAAACTCCAGTCTCAGAACCAAGTCTCAAGGCGGGGGTGGGGGTGGGGGTGGGGGTGGGGGTGGCTCTGCCACAGGCCGGGAAGTGACCCAGGGAGAGGAGCCTGAGGGGCCAGAGGGAGGCACCAGTCTCCCAGTCAGAGGCGCAGCAGAAACGAAGCCCGGGAGATAACCTGTTTCCCAGAGGTGGAGGCAGAGACGCTTTCTCTGAGTCACACAGCAAAGTAGGCCTAGGCAGCCCTCACCTCCACCCAACCTCCCGGGGCCACTGTGTCCCCAGAGCAGGGAAGAGAGCAGGGCGGAGCTGGGCCAGGTCAGAGGGTCCTGGGTCGCACAGCCTCTGAAATGAGCTCACTGGGGCCAGGTGGACGTGGCTTCCAGTGGCAGGGAAGACCCAGACCTGTGGGACACCAGGGCACGCAGCAGCCCAGAGCCAAGTCCCCTTGCCTGAGTTCTTCCAACTCATCTCTGGGTCACCTTCTTCTCTCTGTGCCTCAGTCGCCCCAATTGTGCAGCACATACAGGCACCTCCTTGCTTGGATTAGGCATTCAGTAAGACACTGTCCAAAGTGCCCTGTGCTTGATCACAATGTCACTCTCCTTTTACAGACAGGAGGTCCTGGCTCAGCCACAGGCTCCACAGGCCAGATCTCAGGCCCCTCTAGCTCTTGGGCCTCATGGAGCTGAGCAGCAGGATGTGCTGCTTCTGTGGCCCTCAACAGCCCTGGGCTTGCTCCTGGGTCCACTGCCTTCATGGACTAGACAGGAGCAGTGAGGAAGGCAGGAGGGGCCACAGCGGAAAGGGCGTGGGGAGACACACGGATCTGGGCCTTGGGACCTGTTCGTACCTGGACACCTCGCCCTGTGGCCCCTGCCTGGGGACAGCTCGTACCAGCCTTGGCTAGGCCTGTAGCCATCATTATGGAAATGGTGAATGGCAGAGCTGAGATGAGGAAACTGAGCCCCAGAAAGAGTATCAGCGGTGTTGGGTCAGCACTGAGGCGCTCACTCCAAGCTCCTACCTGCAAGGGCAGGCCCAGCCACAGAGGCTGGCTGAGGGGCCCTGCTGGGTGGTGGGGGCTGTGCCCACCTCTCTCACTCATGCTATGCTCTGCCTCTGCATCCATTCACCTTGCAGGCCCTGAGGATGTCTTCAGAACCACTGTGCCTTGGCCCACACCCTCTGGTCACTCATTCAATCAACAAACACACTGGCCCCAGCTCTGCGCCAGGCTTGGCTGGGCCCAGGATGGGTGCAAAGCCCACCCTTACCAGGCCCCACCCTCGAGGGCCAAAGTGGGTGGGTGCCCCAGGGAGAAGATGGATGGATGACAGCTCTGAGATGTGATCTGAAATTCATTACGGGGTGAGATCAGCTCCTTAAATGGGGATTTGAAAACATTAGGGCTTCATTATGTACACAACGGCAGTGCCTCATTCATCATGCAAAAATCACTCCCATTATTAAAAATCCCTGTGGCAGCCACATGCAGGGACTCGGTGGCATCTTGCCTACTGGGGCAGGGCACGAGCCCCACAGGCCTGCTGGCCTGTGCTGGGCCCGTGGGGCATAGGCCAGAGTCTCCACAGGGACTGCATCCCATCATCCCTCTCCTTAGGGAGGGCCAATTTCAGGGGATCACAGTGCCAGGGACTTGGTGCCTCAGTTTCCCCACCTGCAAAATAGAGATGCTGAGGGAGTGCTATAGGGAGGGGAGAGGCTCGCCCAGGCCTTGAGGCTGCACGGACTCTGTCTGCTGCGAGTACTGTCCTCAGTGTCCTCTGTAACCAGGCCAGGTGGCAGGGAGGCCACCTCACACCCCTGCTCACAAAGCCTTGCCGTGCCCAAGCGCACGGTGCCCTCTCCTTCAGAGCAGCACCCTGCCCCTCACCCTGCTGACTCCAGGCCCCGTTCATCAAAGGTGCTCAGCCCGCCCTGTGCCGGTCCTGTGCCCTGGGTGCTACAGCTCCTAGGAGGGGACGCCCAGCTCCCACATCCCAGTGGTGACCTGGGAGGAGGAAATGGAGCTAACAGGAAAGAGGCCACTAGGAATGGGCACCTGTAGTGGTGGGGAAGGGGTGTGTGAGCAGAGCCCTGAGTGGGGAGAAAGCACCAGAAGAGAAGGAGGTGGGGAGGGGAAGGCACAGAGGGGTGTGGAGAGGACTCTATCGCTGGGCTCTATGCGGGAGCAGGAGCCAGGGCCCTGTCCTGCTCACTTTCCATGCGCCCTTCCCTCACCCCTCAGACCCCCAGCTCTGGACGCATACAGCCTGAGCCCAGAGCGGCCAGGAAGGCCAGTGGCACACACTGGTCTCCAGAGCACCCAGGCAGCCCAAGGCCCATGGAGGCCACACTATCTGCACAGTCAGGCTCTGCTCACCAGAGCAGCCTGGGCTGGGCCTTTCCTGGTGGCCACAGGAAGCAAACATGGATCAGCAGCTGTGGTGGGAGATAGTTCGGGGCAAGAAGGTGAAGACCGCCTCGCTCAGGTCTGGGGGCTCAGAGGACGCTAATCCTCAAAGAGAGGAGCGCGTGAGGCCGTGCGTGTGTGCGTGCGTGTGTGTGTGTGTGTGTGTGTGTGTGTGTGTGTATGATGGAGAGAGGGAGGAAGGAAGGAGGAAGGAAGGAAGGAAGAAAAGAGAGGAAAAGAGGAGGAGGAGAAAACAAGAGAGAAAGAGAAGGTGCAGCTGGCCATAGGATAGCAGTGCCATCATGAGGAGAGCAGAGGGTGGCTGGCTGCACACACAGCCAGGGCTGCCTTGGTGAGGCTGGGGAGAGATGTGTGCTGTGCTTGCCCCATGGGCAGAGCGGCAGTGGGCAGGGTGTCGGGGCACAGGCCACCCACAGAGAGTCTGCAGCCAGCACCTCTGCCTGCCCTGCATGTGCCCCTTAGGAGGCCAGGTAGCGCCACACAAAGGAAAGTCCGACACCACCACATCAGTCTGGGTCTGCTGCACCCCAGCATTGGGGACAGTGCCGGGCACATAGAGGCCCTCAATCAACAGAGGTGGGGTTGGCCGGACAGGCTGGCCCAACACGAGAAGGTGCTGGAAAGGAGGGAGCTATAGCAAGAAGGCAGAGGAGCTCTCAGGCACAGGAGCAGCAGGTGCAAAGGCCCTGTGCCATGTGAGGGCTGGAGGGAAGCCCGGTCCCCAGGCTTCTCCTGGGACTGACTGACCCTGACACTGACTGACACTGACACTGACATGTGCAGAGCTGAACTGGCAGGTGGGGGCTGCAGGTGAGGGTGGGCCTGACCCTAGGAGGCCCTAGGCAGGGGTGTGGCTAGGGGCGGGGCACAGGGTATCATCCTATCAGGCCTCACTCTCTTGCCAGGGACCGACCTGGTCCCACCCCACCCATCTCTGGAGCTGGTCCATGGGCGCTGGCCAGGCCAGAGCAGAGATGGCGGCCATGCAGGAGAGGAAGACTGCCCTGAATTAATCTGTCACTAAAGCTTGGCCGTGGCAAGCGCAGTCATGATTTAGATGAATAATTGAAACGCTCCGATACATTTATTATCCCTTTAGTGCAAAAGTGGCAGAGAAAGACGAGGGGTAATTGAAAAAGAGCGCACAAATCTCGCCGAGAAAGCCAGCTTCTTATCGCCAAGTAAACATTTCAGTCCTAATAAACAGGAGAGATGAGTCAAGGCTCTGTCGATTCCCAGTCTGATTTAGAACCCACCTCCCTTCTTACTATACAATGGGAGAGTGTTCTTAAAAATTTTTTATTGAGACAAAAAAAGGCTTTCTATGAGGGAGGTGGGGAGAGGAGTGGGCCCAGCAATCATCAGCCAGTCGACCCTGGATATTAGGCTTCCCTGTAGCAGATGCCATCTGTCCCTGGGGCCTTCTCCATCATGCTGTACCTGCTGAACTCCTATTCAGCCTTCAGTGCCCAAGTCCAATGTTCCCTTTGATGAGAAACCTCTTACCAAACTGGGTCCCCTTGAGGGCAGAACCAAGTCTTGAGTCCCAGTGCTCAACAGAGCCCCTCAACCCAGAGACAGCCTGGACCAGGGTGGGGAGGTTCCCCAAGACACTGTGTTGACCCCTCCCAGGAATCCTGTACCTTCAGGATTAAGTCCCTTTAGCCCCAGCAGCGCCTGGGGGCTGTCTCTGAGGTTGGGGGTGCCCAGCTTCGCAGAGCCAAAGTCCTTGCCACCCTGCGTCTCCATCGCTTGCAGCCAACATGGTGGGCAGCTGCACCCTGGCCCTTCAGGAGGAGCCCCAGGTCCCCAGCCACTGGCGGCTGAGACCTGCCCCCTCCTCCCAGGGTGCCACAGCCTGGCTCCTCTTGGGGAGGGGAGATTCCAGGCGTGGAGAAGGGCAGAAAGGAGCGCAGGTAAGGTGCAAGTGTGTCACAGGGATCAGTGCTTGGGGAGAAGGCGACGGACAGGGTGAGGGGCGGGCAGCTGTGTCAGGGCAAGAGGGCGCTAGGAGGAACAGGGCTTGTCCAACGCATGGGTGGGGATTGGTGGGTGGAAGGTGGGGAGACGGGGCGCACGCAGGGTCTGAGCCCTGCTGAGGAGCCTCTGGGGGCCCAGTGGAGATCCTGGGGTCGGGGAAGAGTTGGGGACACTCCCCCTCCAGCCATTTTGAGGCTGGGGACAAGGCCTCAGGGGACACATGAGGGCAGGAGATGCTGAGGGCGGCCCCAGACTCCGCCAGCCTATCCCCAGCCCACCACAGCCCCTCCCTGCCACCTCCACCTTGTTCCAATCACATTAGTAGAGTGACAGCCCCAGGGAGCTGCCGGAGGCTCCATAAATCTCAGGCAGCTTAAAAGGCTGGAGTCTGGGCCCACTTCCTCCGGGTTGTGCTGCCCATCCATCTCCTCGTCAGGCAGGCCACGCTCGCGCATGGGCCTCCCAAATCCCTGAGGCCGCGATGGACCTGGGGGCCCCACAATGGCCCCTGGCTCTCCAGAGTAAGGTCACCAGGGCATCTACAGACTACTGCTTGCTCCATCTACAACCTTGAGGGCTGGCCCTCTGCCCTTTCCCTTTTAAGGCCATCCCAATCTTCACCTGTAGTTCACTCAGTCACTCAACAGTCCCTGTGCAGCAGATCCAGTTCTGGGTGACTCAACGTGAGCTCAGTGCTCTGAGAACATTCAAGAGCAGGGTGAGGAGCCAGGGATCTGGGAGCCCCTCTGAGAAGACAGCTTCAAGTAAAGACTTGGAAGAGGGTTGGGGGCACCCCCAAGGACATCTGCAGGAGGAGCACTCCTGGCAGAGAGGCAGTCAATGCAAAGGCCCTGAGACACAAGTGGGCCTGGCCTGTTCCTGCAACCTGCGGGTGCAGCCGGAGCCCAGTGGGAAGGGGATTCTGAAGGGCTCTGACTGGGGACCTTGTGGGCCATGGTAAGGACCTTGGCCTCGGCTCTGAGTGAAGTGAGGGGTTTTTTGTGGGTTTTTTTTTAAGTGAGGGTTTTTGAGCAGAAGACAAATGATGAGCTGAGGATTGAGAAGGCCCACATCTCCCTTTGATCCTCTTGGACTGGCTAAACCCCAGCTCCTCCCAGGATCTCTCAGGCCTCCCCCGAGGACTCTGATCTGCTGAGCCTTCCCAAAAGCCCATGCGTTCCTTCCCTTCTGGGCTTTGCCCATGCGGTTCCTCTGCCTGGGCGCCCTTCCCTCCTGTCTTTGCAGGGTTTGCTCCTACCCATGCCAGGGCTCCAGCTCCAGCGCAGGCGGGTGCTTCTGGCCATGCTGCTCTGGTGCCTGTGACCCCACCCCCAGATCAGCTGGTGTCATGGTGGGCGACACGGTGAACCGGGAGAACAGCGACCAGGCCCACCTGAGCCCACCACATGTGCCCTGACACCTGGCTCAGTGCCTAGCACACAGGAGGCGCTCAAGCGCTGGGTGATGAGCAAGTGGACAGGAGAGGGTGCGTGGGGGCTGGTGATGGCCACTTGGGAGGGACAGGCCCCGGAGCAGGGCCTGGGTGGCAGCCCATCTGTGAGCCCACAGTCGCCTCCTGGGTGGCCATGACCTCCACGGGGACGGCTAGAGGAGAAGGGGGAGGGGAAGCATCTCTAGTTGCAAACAGACCCCATTCTGCGTCCTGGCTGGCTGGCTGGTCACTGCCAGCTCTTAACGCCGCTCTTATTTATTCCTGACCTCCACTGCCCCTTTTATTTTTCCCCCTTTTAAAACCTGGCCTGGGCCCCGCCACCGCCGCCGTAAACACGGCCCCCTGGATTTATCCTACAGCGCATTAACCCCTGCCCCCTGGCGCACCCATCATCCTGCTGTTGCCTGTATAGACAGCAGCCGCCCGGCGGGCTGGGGGCTGGGGCCGGAGTTGTATGGCCAGGATGGGGAGGCTGGTGGGGAGGTGCTGGGGCCACTGATGCCCCCTCCGCACCTCCTGATAACCTTGGCCCCACACCTGGCAGCCGGACCCACTTGACCACTGACTTCCTGTTGGCCTGACTCTCCAGGACCCCTGCCTCATGGTAGCCAGCTGACAAGAGTGAACACATGGATGTCCCTGGGGACTTAGCAGGGGCACAGCTCCCCTGACTTTACCACCGTCTGTCCTGGCTGCAGAGCCACCTTCCAGGCTCCAGGGCAGGGCAGAGGCAACAACTACCCTGTCAGGTGAGGAAGCAGGCAGTGGACACAGGGCTTCCGGAGGCCACAGGTCATGAGGGGCGGGACTGGGACTGGCTTTCCCCAACACATCCTGGCCCCCAGCGCCCTACACTTGGCCAGCAGGAGCCCTGTGCGGGCAGGAGAGGGTGCAGGCCACCTCGGCAGTGACGGAGCCAGGCCGGCCATCCAGACCTCCAGCTTTGGTATGGTGACGGAAGGGAGGGCTGAGCTAACAGGGGCAGGAAGGGAGGAAAGGATAGAAAGCCAGGCATGGTGGGGCACACCTGTAATCCCAGCACTCTGGGAGGCTGAAGCAGGAGGATCAAAAGTTTGAGCCCCTGCCTGGGCAATGTAGTGACTTAGTGAGATCTTGTCTCAAAATAAAAAATAGAAAAGGCACTGGGGATTTAGCTCAGTGTGAAGGCCCTGGGTTCAATAGCCAATAACAGCCCTTACACACACACGAAAAAGGAGATGCCAAAAGAGATGTCACCAACCTCCCTACCCCCAAACTCAGGAAGGTCCACTTACCACCTCCGCCTCCAAGCAGGGAGCTGTTGGCTGCAAGAGAGAGAGAGAAGCAGTCAGTAGAGCTAGCTGGGGCAGGCAGCGTGCTGGGAAGAGGGGTCTTGGAGTGGCTGTCAGTTGCCCCCCAGCTGGCCCAGAACCCTAGGCCCTCAGACTCTGGCTACAGGGCCTCCCAGCCCCTTGAGCAGGGGCACGTGATGGGGGTGGGGGTGGGAGAGGGGCCGGGACTCTTGTCCCTTGATGCTCCTAATGGCCTGAGGTTTGTAGGGTGGCAGGGACAGGGCAGAGGAGAGCCATCAGGGAAGCAGCTGCCTGTGGGGGTCAGGGTGGCAGAGGACACACACCAAGTGTCCTTCTGTCCGTCATTCTTTTGCCCCCCAGCATCAAATGGTGTGGTGGGCCACTATGAGACCCAGTAGGGCCTGGCCTGAGGCGGGGACGGGGGTACAGGTGGCCTGATCCCTGCTCTTGGGCTCACAACTCTACCACTTCGAGTGTGGAAAGTGCTGCCAGGACAAGCAGGAGCCATGAGGACAGGGACAGGGCTGGGGCTGCCTGGTGGGGCCAGCCAAGGGTTGCCATGTCAGGGCCCAACACACTGTGGCTGGGGCACCTGGGCCTCAGTTTCCCCAGATGTGCAGTGGGCAGCAGTGCCATTCATTCCAGGGTCCATGTGAAGGTGAAGGGGGAGGGCACCCCTCTTTGGGGCCGTGACTCTAGCAAATATAGTAGGTGGCACCGCCACAGCCACCACTTTCCCAAGCAGCCCTGTGTAGCTCACTGTGCCCAGCTGGCTGCCCCTCCCACTTTCCGTGTGGCTGACATCCTCACCCTTGGCCCTGCCTGGGCTCCCACTGCGGCTACAAGTCTGTGCCGCTGGTGAACTTCTGGATTCACCAGGCGGGGTGTGGGGTGCCCCAGACCCCAAGCTGCCCAGGTGGGCCTGGGGGCCTGGCTCCCAGGCTGGGTCTTCAGCTCCTTTCACGCCCCTGCCCTGGCCACACCAGTCGCAGCCCTTCCTGTAGGAGGGCTGTGCCCTGGGCTCTGTGCAGAAGCTGCGGACTCTGCTAAGTGGTGTCGGGTGGCTCTGAGTGGCTGGTCTCCCAGACCTGACAGCTCTTCGCTTGGGGAATAATTAATTCCACAGCCCGAACACCCAGGGCTGCAAGTTGCCATGTTACTTGTGAGATTAATACAAGCAGCTAATTAAGATGGAGAGGCGAGGAGCGGCCGGGCGCTCCCTTGAGGAAGTGGGGGCCGAAGGGAGGCGGGAAGAAGGCGAGCTGAGCAATGGGCAGGGGGTGAGAAGTGTGGGCTGGAGGGGCCACAGCGGGTCCCCGGTGGGTGTGGGCCAGGCTGGGAGGGGCTGGCTCCGCATGTGGCCTCTGCCTTTCCACTGACCAAGCAAGAGTCTGGCCAGGCACGGAGGCAGGGCTTGGGGCAAATGATCCCACTTATCACAGCAAGGCCACCAGGGAGGGGCTATTGTTCCCGCTTTACAGAGGTGACCGAAGCCCAGAGAGGTGGAGGCCCACAGTGGCAGTGGCAGAATTAGAACTGGATCTGTCTCACTCCAAAGCCAAGCCACAAAGAGGGGGCTTGAGTGTGGCCCCAGGGACTGTGGCAAAGCAGGCCTGGGGCCAGCAGGGGAGGAGGGGGCGCCTCAGGCCCAGGGCACGCTGTGGCTGTCGGAGCTGCCCTCTGCAACCCTCCCTGCCTCCCCCCAGCACCTCTCTCTCTTAATTAACACCGGCTGCAAATGAGAGCTGGCTCCGCTCAGGGCAGGCTGCGGGCCAAATGGGTTGGCAGTGAGCCTTGGAGGGGCGGGAGGAGAGGGGGCGCTGACCTGCCATCCTGTAGGCCCCTGTCAGACAGGGGTGCGGCCCCGCCTGCCTGGCACCTTGGACGCCACTGTGTGTGGCCTTGCCAGGCACAGCAAGTTGGGTGAATTGCCCCATGCCCACCTGGCCGTGCCCTGGGGCAGGGTGGGCCGGTCAGATGGCCTCATCTGCCAAGGGGACCAAGGGCAGTGAGGCTCAGCGCCTGGCTCAGTCCTGGCCTGCAGAGGACCTCGGCCCCACTGTCCTCCTCTCCTGGCCCACTGGGAGCTCCTAGTGGCCAAACAGCCCCTCAGCTCACTCTTCCGGGTCCCTGTCCTCCTCTACCCAGGGACTTTGACATCTGTCTGCCCAGTGTCCCCAGCTCGGCCGGGCTCTCCCAGGGTAAGAGCCTGGGGACTGGGGAGAGGACTGGGAAGGGGCAGCAGTGCTGGCGGACACCAAGAGGCTGTCCCTCCGATGTGGTTGCCCAGCCCTCCCTCCAGGAAGAGGACGGCTCCGAGCAGCTCTGGGCTTTCCTGTTCCCAGGCCAGGGCTGCCCTAGCCCAACCCCTGCTCTGACCTTGGGGCTCCGAGTTCTTCCATCCAGGTCCCCTCCCTCATGCCCTGAAGTTTGGCTGAGATTTAAGGTCATAACTGGTCATCAGCCCTGGCTGGCTATGGGAGCTCAGCTGTGTCAGTGAGCTGAGCGGCCAAGTAAGGTAAAGAGCAAGCACTGCTGCCTGCCTCACAAGCGCAAGGTCCTGAGTTCGATCCCTGGTACAAAAAAAAAAAAAAAAGAGTGAGCACTGGGCTTGGAGTACAAGGTGGGACTCCTGACCCAGCCCTACTCTGGGGTCCCAGATCCTCCCCACCAAATGGACTTTTTGCTTTGTCTTATTACTTGGGCTGGCCCTGGACTCCTGGGCTCAAGTGATCCTCCTGCCTCAGCCTCCTGAGTACCAGGGACTATAGGTGAGTGCTACCGTGCCTAGCCTTCAAACAGGGTCTATGGACTCCATAGGGCCTGAGTGAGCAGTAGAACCTGGCTCTGGGGACTGGGGAGAGGCTTGAGGCTCATGGGCTTGCATGGGGTGCAGGTTCCTGAGCGTGCCCGCCCTGGGAGCTGTCCCGGGTCTGCTTGCCAGCCCCTGCACAGGTGAGGTGGCCTCTGCCTGTGGACGCATCAGTACTACACCCCACTGGACTGCACAGGTTGGCTCTGACCCAGCACTGCCCTGTGACCTCAGGGTGCTCTGATGCCAGGCACTCTTAGTCCTCTTAGTCCCTGGGGCCAGCTGGGGTCCTGGGGCCTCAGTCCTGGCCTCCTCCACACTCTGCTGGTCCTTCCCCGACTCCACCCTGCTGCTCCTGCAGTGTACCCAGCCCCATCCCCCTCGGGCTCAGGCACTGGCTGTCCCAGCGGGCAGATGGGCGGGGTGCAGTCTCCCCAGAGTGTGCCCCACCTCCCGGCCTAGTTAGGCACTGGCAGGTGGCCACTGTCCAGGGAGTGAGAGAAAGCCAGACCCGAGTGCTTGGCAACTGTCACTAAAGGTCAGAGGGGGCCTAGGGATAAAGGTGGCACCCAGCCCCTACCTCACATTCTACACAAAACTCTGAGTCCAGCACCCACTGTGTGCAGGACTGTGCTGGGCACCAATGCACAGAGATGAATGGCACCTGTCCCTGCCTGGCCTTGGGGCTTGTGCTCCATGCCATGGAGGTGGCTCTGAGCGGGGCTCCGAGAAAGGCCGAGGTGGCACTGTGTGGCACGGGCACAGCAGTGGGCAAGGGGCTGAGGAGGCTCAGCACTTCCCCCCACAGCATGAGGAGTCACGAGGTTGGGATCGAGGATGGGGCAGGAAGAAGGGGTAGAGACACGCTAGAGACACGAACACCCCTCTTCCTCCTCCCAGTGCCCCAGTTGGTGCCTTTCCTGCTCCTTCTAGGCAAAAGATCATTGAAAGAAGCCACCAGGTGTGGCAGTGGACCCCTGTAATCTCAGCACTTTGGGAGGCTGAGGCAGGAGGACCGCAAGTTTGAGCCCAGCCCGGGCAACCTAGCAACTTAGGGAGATCTTGCCTCAAAATAAACAATGAAAAGAACTAGAGTGTAGCTCAGTGGTAGAGTCCTTGCCTAGCATGTGTGAGCCCCTGGGTTCAATCCCCAGTACTATAAGAGAAAAGAAAAAAAGTAATTTCTTTTACTATCACAGGAAAAAAGTAAACCTCTTGGTCAAAGAAAGTATTTTAAAATATCATACTAATATATTTGTCTTTATAAACAAAGTCATACAATGTCATTTTCAGCAGTGTGTGGAGCAGGGGCCACTGCCGCAAGGCCTGGCTCAGGCTGGCCGTGCCCCTGGCTGGGTGTGAGCTCCCCCAGCTTGCCCTGTGGGATGGACAGGACCCTCACGGTGCCGATCCAAGCTCCTAATTTACCCATTACAACTCTCCTGGGGCTGGGGTGGAGCTCAGCTCACCTTGTACAAACCAGGCACTGGGTTGATCCCCAGAACCACAAGTAATAATAACAACAACAACAACAATAATAACAATAACAGTCTCCATCCCCCAGTGGGGAGCCTGGGAAGGCCTTATGGACCTCAGTGACTAATAAGCAAACCCTTTTCTCTCAGGATAAGAAATGGCCCCCCTGGGCTGGGGATTTAGCTCAGTGGTTCCACCACCTGCCTCGCAAGTACAAGATCCCCAGTTTGATCCCCGGTACCAAAAAAGAAAAGAAAAGAAAAGGCCCCCTAAATGCTCTAGGCCCCAAAGGTCCAAAAATTGTATCACTCTACCTTTTTCTCCTCTTTCTCTGTCTCTTCTTGGACCACACTCCAGGTACTCAAACCTGTCCCACTTCCTCCAGCCCCAGGACCTTTGCATGGGCTGGTGCCTCCCCCTAGAAGAGACCCCATTTTCACCCCAAGAGCCAGCCCTGAGTGCCACATTCACCTACCTGGGGCTAGAGCAGGTCCCTGCCACACCTGTGGGGTGTCCCACTGCCCAGAAAAGTGGCTGTCTGGTTAAACACTCCCCACAGCCCGTGAGTCCCATCCACAGCTCGAAGCAGAGCCTGGGGCACAGCAGGTCCCCAGCAACCATGTACTAAAAGCACCTACAGTTTCCAGATTGTCCCCAATTCTCACACCTGGGCTCTCCACTGCCCAGACCAGACCCCAGGAGTAGGACCTAAGGCAGGGTGCATCCATGACGGGGCACAGGGGCTGCTCAAGGGCAGTGGCAGGAGGCCCAGTGCCTCCCTCCCCAGCTTGGGGAGCTGCCTGGCTCTTCCCTGACAGGAACTAAATCCTGCAGGTCAGAGAGGACAGGCAGCGAGCAGTGACCCGGGGAAAGCGCTGAGCAGGTGTCCAGCCAGGAAGGGCTGGGAGTGCAGGCAGAGCGGTGACTTTGAGCGGGCGTAGCCCCTCTGTGTGCAGGACGCTTCCACCCCACATTCCCGTCTGTAGTGAACATGCCTCCCCCTGGCCTTGCCTGCTGGAGTAGCTACAGCCAGGTGCAGGAGTGGGGGCTGCTCCGCCCTCCCCAGTTCCCAGTTCCCCCCCAACCTGCTTCCTCAGCTCCCTATCAGCAAACAGACCCACACCCCGCTCCTCCTATGTGTGGGGTGCTGGGGTGCAGATGGTCAGGCCCTGCTGGTACAGGATTTGTGCAGTCAAAGACAAAGAGCAGCACAAGTATAACCTTGAACCAGAATCCCTTAGTGCCCAAGGTGGTGCAGGGAAATCAAAGAGAAAAGAGAGAGGAGGTCGGCAGGTGGGGGCTGATCACAAAGGAGTAGACAAAGACCTGCTGATAGAGGGAGCCAGCCTGGAGGAGCAGTGCCAGGTGGCCAGGTAAGGAATAGTCATGCAAAGGCCCTGAGGCAGGGAGAGGCACAGTACACTAAGGGGCCCTGTGCGGGAGGCAGAATGAAGAGGGAAGAGGGAAGAGAAGGAAAGGACAGAGGGATATGGGAACAGGGGCAGCCCATGGGGGCCTTTCCAGGCTTTGGGAGAAATGGAGCCATAGGGGGTTCAACAGAGGCAGAACAGAGGTCAGACTGAGGAGGCTGGGTGGCAGGAGGTGCCCCCTCCTGCTGAGCCCCACTGGTTGTCACTAGCCCAGAGCCTGGCACCCGCAGGAGCTCCGTGACTGCTGACTATCCCGCTGCCATGTGGACTGGTGGCCTCGCCTCTTGGGCAGAGGGGCTGGGTTCTGCCGCCCTCCCTTCCCTCAGGGGCGCCAGGGACCTGTACTCCACAAGGGTGAGGCAGCCGTGTAAAACATGGTGTAGATGAGAAACACCCCACAGACAGATACAATGTGAAATGTGCTGAATTCCAAAGATAAAACGAGAGAGTTCAAAGCCGCCTCAAACTGTGAGAGCAGTTGCCATGTTTGACAAGCTCTGGGCCCCCAGGCCAAGGTCATTGTCCTCAGAAGGGATGCTGCTCAGGTGGAAAGCTGAGGCCTGCTGGATGCTCCGGGGCTGGGGAGGGGACAGGGACAGGGGAGTAGGGACCCACGGGGGCACGGGCCACACTGTTACCAGCACCAAGTGCATCCCCAGCAAGCTTGGACACAGGACCTGGGCAATCATCTTAACACATCCAAGCACCTGCTCGTGCCCCACTTGCAGAAGGGACAGTGAGACCCAGAGAGGAAAAGTAACTTGGCCAGCTGCAGGCCTTAGCAGGAGGAACCAGGGTCCTTGTTCTTTGCCAGGGTTGCTTCTGAAATCCCCAGCTGTGACTGTGAGCCAGTGGCTATACCTCCTGGGGGCCCTGTTTCCTCATCTGGGGCTGGGGCATCATTTATCGGAGGCTTTTGTGTGATGATAACGTTAAAGATGCCTGTAAAATCGTGACAGTTGAAAAAGGTCTGTCCCGGTCCATTGCTGTTGCTATAACAAAATTCCAGAGGCTGGGTAACTTAGCACGAATGGAGCTGTCTGTAGCTCAAGGTTCTGGAGGCTGGGGGTCCAGAGCCCAGCACTGCACCCTAGCAGCACCCTGGACCCCTGCAGGGCTTTACTGAAGAAAGGGTGAGACTTGGGCCCTGGCTCTCACCCCAGCAGGAAGAAGGTGGGGCCAGCCTGCATGCCCTGGAAAAGTATCAACCCATCAGCTTCTCCAGCAGTCTTGTTTGCCAGCCTCCTGGGGAGACCCCTAGGGACCCTGTTGGATCCATTTTACAGATGGGGAAACTGAGGCTTAGATAAATACCTGCCCCAGATCCCACCCCAGCTTTTGGGTGACAGAGAGGATTTCAACCCCATTAGCCTGATATGGGAGCCTAGATCTCAGTGAGCCTGCCAAGGCCTGGCTTGTTTGCCTTCCAGGCCAAGCACCTCACTACCTCTCCTCCAAGACAAGCCCAGGTATTGCTCAAATCTGCCGGGAGCACAGCCAGTGGGGCCCCCCTCTAGGGCAGCTCTTGCTCTCCTTCCCAGTGTCCCCGTTCAGGCCCCTTCTCCATTTTGCCTGCACCTCGGGCTGGCTTCTCTCACCGCTTCACATCCTGGGACTCCCCACTGCCACCACCCAGCCATCCTGCTCTGCAGACCCCATTCTTGGTCCAGCCCACCTACCCCATGCCTCTCCCTAAGGAGCTGCCCAGTCAGCCACTTAAAGCTCCAAGTAGGTGACTTGGCTGCAGGTCCCACAGGCCGGGGAAGCTCCGTGGAGCTCTTCTCCCCTTCAGCCCTGGTGACCACGCCTCCTGGCCAGCAGCCTCCAGGCTGGACTCTGACCTCTAGGCAACATGGGATCCCCTCACACCCACTCTCCAGCCCCTGCCCCAAGGTGCCATCCACATCCTGGCATTTTGTTATGCAAGAGATTCATGTTCATTGCCCGAATTGGGTGATACATATAAACAAGCAGCAAGGGAAAAGGGAGTCAGCCACTAGCTCCCCAGGCGGATTGGGCTGTCCCCTTCACTGTCCCTGGCGGACCTCGGAGACTGTCAGCAAAACCCCAGTCACTGAGGCCCTCGTCAAACAAATTCCCTGGGCCCCACATTGAGCCAAGTGTTTCTGGGGGCTCCTTTCTTTCCACCTTCCCCCAAGATCCCAGAGAGGAGGACCTGCTATTTTGCCGCTTCAAAGGTTCAGGGAGGTTGAATGACTGGCCCAAGGTCACACAGCTGGGAAGCTAGCTGGAGCCGGGTTTGAATCAGGGGCTGACTCAAAAGGGGCCTCCCCTCCCCCAGAGCAGTGGGGTAGTGCTAGGCAGCCCACCATTAGCATAGCCACGAGCATCCCTGAAATCCAATTACCAGGAGATGGCTTGGGCCCCAGCCAGCCCGTGTTGGCGTCATCTCCATCCACGATGATGAGGGGCTGGGTCCGAGGCAGCCCTGGTGGGGGGAATGGAGGGAGCCAGGGAGGATGGGGGGCTGGGGAAGGACCCCATCAAGAGCTCTTAGGGTTGAGGGGGTCCTGAAGGCAGCCCCGACCTCTCTGCTCACCACCAGTGGACAGGCCCAGTTGTCCTCAAGGAAGAGCCACAGGTTCGCCGGGGATTTAGCTCAGTGGTTTCGACGACTGCGATGCAAGCGCAAGGACCCGAGTTCGATCCCTGGTACCAAAAAAAAACAAAACAAAAAACCCCGGAAGAGCCACAGGTTACTCTGTCCCCAGCTTGCTGGGTGACCCTGGGCTTCTCTTAGCTGCAACCTTCTTCTGAAAGGAGAAAACCAGGGACCGATTGAGTAGAAAACACTGCATGGAAGGAAGGCCCCGCTCTGAGAGCTGCAGACCTGGTGCCATTTCTCCCTCCACAGTCCCCATCCTTTGGGGCCCAGCTACTGACCCCCACCCCAGCTGCCCTGGGCCTCCACACCATCCTCTCCCAGAAGCACGCAGATGCAGGTACAACTGCTGTGGCCCCCAAAAGCTCATGTGTTGGAAACATAACCCTCAAATTCACATGTCGGTGGTATCTGTGGGGGTGACTAGAGTTAGGAGGGGCCATGGGGTTGGGGTCCCCAAACCAACATTAGCAGCTACGTAAGAAGAGGGGTGATACCTGAGCTGACACCTTGCTGGTCTCCCCACAACACACTGCCTAACGCCATGTTTGGACGCAGCAAGAAGGACTCATGGATGGAGCCCCCAGCATTGTGCTAAATAAATTACCCCATCTGGGGTGTTCAGTTACATCCACAGGGAACCGGCCCAGCCTAACAGATACATCACAAACAATCATCTCCTCCCCCTGAGGCGCCACACCCGACGACCCAAACAGAAGTCCCTGAGGAGAGAGTGGATACACACAGTGAGGTTGGTCCCAGCAGGCCCACCCTGCTGCCAAATGTTCCCCCACTACGCGGCCCCACACCCAGCCCCTCCCCCCACAGACAGGCATGCCCCGCTTTGTCTCACGCACAACAGCCATTGCATCTCCGCATCTTCGAAAGCTCTGTGCACACATGTGCCAGAATCTCTGGGAGTGGGGCTGCAGGCTTGTGGGATATGCACATCTCTGCTACTTATTGCCAAATTGCTCTCCAAAGTGGTTGTTCAGATGAGCATTTTAAAATATAAATTAGATCATGTCACTTCCCTGCTTAAAACTTTCAAAGAGCTTTCTATTATACTTAGAAAAAAATCCATATTCCCCTCCATGAATGCATGCTATATCCCACATTCTGCACGCCCCCCCCCCAATTTCCTGGCCTCCTTTCTATTTAATAGGTCTTGCTCTATTATGCCCCAGGACCTTTGCACATACTGCTCCTAATGTTTCACACATTCTTCTGGCTCTTTCCAAACTGACCTCTTTTTTTTTTTTGGTGCTGGGAATTGAACTCAGGGCCTCATACTTGGCAGGCCCAAACTCTCTCTCTTTTAGTTCTAGGGATGGAACCCAGTCCCTTGACCATGCTAGGCAAGTGCTCTACCATTGAGCTACACCAGCCTTTTAAATTTTGAGTGAGGCGTGGTGGCACATGCCTGTAATCCCAGCCCTTGGGAGGTTAAGGCCAGCCTGAACTACATAGAGAGTCTCAAAAAAAAAATTAAATTTTGAGACATGATCTTGCTAAATTGCCCAGGCTGGCCTTGAACTTGTGATCTTCCTGCCTCAGCCTCTCAAGTAGCTAGGATTACAAGTGTGTACCGCCATGTCCCCACCTCTTATCTCCCTGCTTCCTTCCTTTGGAGCTCACACCATGGCCCCACAACAACCTCCTTCTCTCATTGGCTGCTGGGTTTTTTTTGTTGTTTTTTTTTTGGTACCAGGGATCGAACTTGGGTCCTTGAGGTTGCGCAGCAGGCGGTGAAACCGCTGAGCTAAATCCCCAGCCCAATGGCTGCTGGTTTATTAGCAGCCTGGCAGCCTGTGGCAGGGGGGACTCAACCGCCATGATGAAGTTCACTCCTGATCCCCAAGAGCACCACAGGTCTGGCACCAAAGGGCTGCTCCTAGGACCACGTATTGCTTCTGCTATCACCCAGAGGGTCGGGGAGGGTGAGCTTCGGGTGAGGGAGGCTGTGCAGAGAGGCCTGGCTGCATTGAGGACAGAGGAGGTGTACAGGCCCACGGGGTCCTTGCCTGAGGCCATGGGGAGTCATGGCAGATGCTGAGCTGGGGGGCAGTTGGGTTGGGCTCAAATTTTAGTTTTTGTTTGTTTGGGGTTTTTTTTGTTTTTGGTATCAGGGATCGAACTCAGGTCCTTGCGCTTTTGAGACAGGAGGCGGAACCACTGAGCTAAATCCCTGGCCTAGGGCTCAAATTTTAGAAAGATCCCATTCAGACCCCAGAGAGGGAGGAGCCTGGGAGGGGTGGGTCTGGGGGTGCAGAGGGCAGATAGAGGGAGGGGAGGGGAGCACTGAGCCCACAGGGACCAATTAGGGGAGTGTGCAGACAGGACGGGGGTCAGAGATGGGGTTTGCTCTCAGGGTAGCTGGGGTCAGCGGAGAGAGCAGTCTGTCTGCTCCCTGTCTTCTTTAGGGAGCAGGAGGGGCTCAGGGGCGCCACCTGTGCTGGAGTCCCCTTAGCTTCTGGAGTCACAGCCCCCAACCCCAGTGAGAGCTTTGGACCTGTCTGCAGACATGGCACAGGTGCACACACCTGGGAGGGGAATCTGGAGGATCTTCCCTCCTGGGGCTCTGGCAGGCCCCCTTGACTTGGCCCAGCCCCCCTTGTGCACCTGGGAAACCGGAAGACATCCTCACCCATTGCTCCTTCTGGGGACAGATGACACTGCTGTCCCCTTGTAAGTGAAGCAGAAAAAAGGCAGGGACCACTGTGGCACAGGGGATTTCAGTCCAGCACCAAGGACTCCCTCTGCCATCGGAAGACTTGTGGGACACCATCCCCTCCAGGCAGCTGCTGGAGGTCACCCTTGGGGATGCCCGGCATTCTCCGCCCAGGCTGGGGGGGGGCTGGTTCCTGGGGGCTCAGCCTGGAGCAGGCAGCTATTGGACCTTAACTCTAACACTACTGCTCCTATAATACAGTGTGCACAGCCCTCGAGCCAAGGGTGCCCCTGCCCGCTGCCTGAGGTGGGCATCCCATCCCTCCCCAGGCGGGCGTGAGAGAGGAGCCCAGCCTGGTCCCTAGCTTGCGGGCCCCAGACCCTTCAGCCGGAGTGCCTTCTCCTTTCAGTCGGTCCTCCCAGCTTGGGCTCCAAGCCAGGAAGGAGGAGGGAGGAAGGAGATGGAAGGCAGAGGCCCAGTGTGGCCATTGGTATGCGAGGCCCAGACTTGGCCTGGTGGCCCAGCCTTTCTGCTCAGCTCTTTGAGAATCCCTCCTTGGCGGCCGCGTGGTGGTTGCTGGGCAACCCTCCCACCCCGCCCCCATGACTGGTGCACCGGCTTCCCCTCCTCCTGTCCCTGGGCTCCTCCTGGCCTCAGCTTCAGCAGATTCCCAGCTAGGAACCTGCCAGGCCTGGCCACCCAGGGCACCTGTGCCTGGCAGGTGAGGGCCTTCGACTGACTCCACCCCACCCTAGCCCTGGACCAAAGCTCTGTCCCCGAAGGACCTAGGGAGGAGGACCGACCCCAGGCTCACTGAATCCTTTCTCCTCCTTACTCTCCTGGCTGGGTGGGGCAGGTGAGGGCCAGGAAGGGTTCCAGATGACAGCTCTTTCCTCCCCAGCTCTGTTGTCTCCTAGCCCTGGGAGCGGACCCTGGGATCAGAACATCCATCCTCAGACTCCTATCCCCCTCCCCAGGCACTATCTTCAGGGGTTTCACTGCCCTGAGGTGCTAGAGTCCTCTGAGGGGACAGAGGGGACCTAGGTGGAGGGCCCGGGAGCTGCCTGAGTCCCACCAGGTGAGGAGGGCATCCTTTCTGCCTTGGTGCCATCTGTCAGCCCCTGGCTGAGGGACCCTGCTCTGGCTGGTTGAGCTGGGTCCTGGGATCAGCATGGGGTGTAAAGAGCCCTGGGTACGAGGGATCAGGCAGTCAGCCACTGCAGTAGGGGCAGAGGATAAACAGGGAGGACGTGGAGAGGCCTGAAAGGTGTCCTGCACTCCCCAGAGGCAGTGGTGGCTGGAGCAGGAGGAGGTCTGGCCACTGCAGGCCGGGGCCCGATGGAGGCCTCTGGGGCTTCACTCTGGTAATCAGGCAGCCCTGGCCCTCCCTCCCCTGACCCTCTCCTGGACAGTCACAGGGGCCCCAGGCTCTCCTTGAACCCCCCCATGGCAGCCCCTTCCTCCCTGTCTTCTTCATCTGTCACTCAGCTTCTGCACCGAGCAGAAGGCCCTCAGCCACAGCTGCTCACTGTCCAGCCCCCCACGCCCATGCCACAATGCTGCCCCTCCGTGTGGGCACAACACACATTTCCGTCCTGACTCAGATGTATGCACCAGGTGTAACAGGTGACTGATGGCCTGGCCCAGGATGCTTAAATCACCATAAAGAGCACAGCTCTTCCTCTGCTGGGAAAACTGGCTGGGAGGGAGTGGGGAGGGAGGGAGTGGCTGCCCTGGGTGTCTGGCAGACATGTGTTGGGGGTGATGTCACTGGAGACAGAGGAGGCTCCCATGGGGAAGGGGAGGCCCATCAGGGAGGCTGGGACCAGCAGCCCTAATCCTGGGGGCGGGGGAGATGGACTGCCATGGAACCCTAGCCCTGGGGGGCAGGGTTCTGACCCTTTCTGGAATTTTCTCTCCACCCCTACCCCCCATTAGACCTGATCTCTCCTCACACCAAGACCCACCTGCCCACTCTCTGGTGCTGAGAGAGTGTCTGCCCCACTCTGAATCCCTGGAACTATCACCGAAGACATCTCCAGGGCTCTGAATCATGTCAGCCTTGGGACAGCTTGGTTACTATGACCTTGTAGGGCTCTTTCAGACTGACACTCACTCTTATTCAAGGTTCCATTCATTCAGGCATTCATTCACTCTTCATTTGGCAACACCAGACTACTCTCCTGAGTGCTGGGCATGGTAGCAGGTGCTGGGGACACTCAGGGAACAAAATAGGTCCTGGATGTGCCTTCAAGATGCTCACAGTCTGGCAGAAGAGATGGATGCTAACAGGACACACATCCCTGAGTCCTATTCCCCAAGTCATTTGTTATTTTATGTGACTAAGGAGGAAGACAACCGGCCTATGAAACCTTCAGGCAAGCCCCGATTCCAGATGTGTGAGTGTTGTTCAGCTGCTGAAACACTAGTCAGAAGTCACGAGTGGTCACAAAAAACAAGCTAAGTGCTACCAACAAGAAGCACAAAGGGAGCAGAGAGAACAAAGTGACTGTGACATCTGGCACTTGTCCCCTTCAACACTCATGCTGAAACTCAGTTCTCAAGGCCCTATGTTGGTAGTATTTGGAGAAGAGGCCTTAGAGGTAGTTAGGGTTCCATGAGGTCACCAGGGTGGCCCCCAGGATAGCTTCAGTGGCTTTTGTGTGTGTAGTGCTGGGGATGGACCCTGGAGCCCCGAGCATGCTGGACAAGCTCTCATCACTGAGCTCCTGCCCAGCCCTGACGTTAGTAGCTTTCTGAGGAAGGAAAGAGAGGCTCATAGAGGCATACTTGCTCTGTCTCATCATAAGACACCCCGTGCCAACTTGGGACTCCACAGATTCCCCACTAGCAAGACGTTCCCTGCCAGACGGGGCCTGTCAATGCTGGACCTCCAGAGCCTTGAGGTGAATAAACCTCCATTCTTTAGAAATTTTCCAGTCTATGCATTCAGTTATAGTAAAGACAACAGACAAAGAGTCCTAATCAAGATAGGATGGCCGAGTCCTGGCTGGAGCTTGAGTAGGAGTTGGTTAGGCCTGGAGAGGCAGAGTTGCTGACCTCATCCTACCTGGCCTTGTCCCTCTGTGCCCGCTCCTGGGGGCACCCTCTCTGGGGCCCTCTTCTTGGGCTGGAGGCCTTACTTCCTAGCTCTCCCTGAGACTCTGCCCTGGTGCCCACCTGCCCTCCTAGATTGACCCTGTTCTACAGAGAGAAACTCCAGCCCTCTGTGTGGTGTGGGCAGGAGGGTGCAGTGTAGAATGGCAGGAGGCAGAGCATGGTGGAGTTAGGACGTGGATCAGAGATGATACTAGAAGTTTCTAGAGGGGGCTGGTGGGACAGTTGGGTGTCCCTGAAGTGGTGTGCACAGCCAGCCTACCTACAGGCCATGGGAGCCAGGAGTTGGGGGTGAGTGGGCCAGCTATTCAGTGCCTGGAATCTCTGCCATACAAGGTACCCTGATGACCTTGAAGGCAGTGACCTCCAGGACAAGATGAGGACAGGAAGTCCCCTATGAGGCTCTCTGGCTTTGGGTGAAAGCTTGGGGTCCACTTTTCCCTGGAGATGCTGCACTTTGGGCCACAGGTTGTGACCTCAGAATATCTGCTCACTGACCTCCTCTTGGTCCAACCCTGCCTACTGTCCCAGGGTGGCTCCATGCCAGATCCCCAGCACAGAGACCAGGACTAGGGACCCCCTGGTGATGCCTGCAGATCACACAATGAGGGAGACCCTGTCCCTCCCTGGAGTCAGGTCATCCCCTTCTCCTTCCCTGGCCCCTGGCCCAGAACAGAGCCAAGTGAGGCCAGGAGAGGCGCAAGCTTGGCTGACAACAGTCTAACACCAGTGAGTCAAGGCCTCACAGGGGATTTAGCTCAGTGGTTTCACTGCCTGCTGCACAAGCACAAGGACCTGAGTTCGATCCCTGGTACCAAAAAAAAAAAGACCTCACAGCTCTGCACAGTGTACAAAGTGCCTTCCCCTGGGAACCTCACTGGATTGTCGTGCTAGCCCCCAGCGGTCTGTGGTGACCCTGTTACTATAAGAAGATGGGGGTGCAGCATGGCAATGGTAAGGGGTCAAGCAGAACCCAGACCTACCTGGAGAGGGTAGGTGGGTGGCTGGGAAGCAAGGGTATTACGGGCAGGGTGAGTGACCTTGGCTGCCCCATGGTAGGTCCCGGCACTGAGCTGCTGGACACTGCGTGGGTGACTGCTGCCCTGGGAGCTGGGGAGCAGGGGCTTTGTGAGCTCAAGGTTGAAGCCACAAATTGTTGTTGGGTGACTTGTGCCGCCCTTGTTCCTTCAAGGATCACCACAAGCCCAGGCTTGCAAGACTAGCTTTGTCTTTCTGGGTCAAGGCCCCACCATTTTCACCAATGATTCATGTCCTCATGAAGCCCACAGAGCCCAGGGCTCAATGTTTGTTGATAGAATAAGCAATCTTTCTAAATCGAGTAGCTGAGTATTATGCTCTTGAAATTACACTCTCACTAGAGCCCCCCTCCTCCCAGGATGAAGTCCAGACTGCCCAGGCTTGTCTAAACCCTACATACCTGGCCCAACAGACATCGGCCACCTCATCTCTCCACATGATTTACCTGACCCTAATCCCCAACTCCAACCAAGGATTCCTGATCACTAACACCAGGCTCTTTCCCATGAGCCGTAAGATGCTCTTGCTGGGTGCCTGGAACTTTCCTTCTGACCCTCCAAGACCTAGGCAAGAGTTGCTCCTCCTGGAAAGCTGTCCTGCATGTCCCAGCTAACTGGCCCTGTGCCACCTGAAATGGCGATGCCCATTTCAGAAGGATCCTGCTGAATCCTCCTAGAAGCCTGGCATTCCAGCTTTGCCAGGTTAAGGACCAGCAGGGCTAGATTCACTCTTGGCTCCTCATCCCCAAAATACTCCCCCACCCCTGGGGACTTCCATCCATCTCCCCTGAGAGTGTGCAGCCACCAGGCATGGCTGAGTGAGGTATGCCACATCAGCTTGATGGAATATCATGCAGCCATTAAAATCCCAGTTATGAAGATATTTTGACATCTAAGTGCGACATGCCATCCACTACAGGGCTCTGAGTGCCCGCTTTGCTCCAGCTCTGTGCATGGCATGGGACAGCAGGGGTGGAAAAGGGAGGGTTCAGTTCTGAAGAGGAGGAAGACATGCACAGAACTCCAGAGACACATGCTAAGTGATGCAATGGAGGAACAGGAGCCCCAGAGCCCCACATCCATCAGGTCTGGGAAGCCAGAATGGAAGCCACAGGTCTGTGAAAATTATAGCTGGCTTTGCATGGACAAGCCTAGAAGGGAGCAGGGGAACGGGGGCTGTTGATGCCACAGGGCAGTGGCATTGTGGGTGATTTTTCCTTCCTTTATTGTTGGTATAATGCTGTTTGGGCAATAAATAAAAATTGGGAGGAAAAAAATAGTTGTTTGGTGAATTGAGTAGAAATCCAGAGAAGGAAGAAGGGAGTTATGGGAGGAGATGGGAAGGGAGCAGGGAAGAGGGCAAGCAGAGAGGGCCCAGGTAGGGGTGCTGGAAGTGGGAAGTGGGGTCGAAAGTGGCAGCCTCAGGAAAGGGCCCTAGGCTGCTCCCAGCTTGGGGCAAGAGTAACAGGAGAACAGAGATAGGGCAGAGAGGGATTAGTGTCACCCTCTCCCAGGGGGATCTGGGGAGGTGACCTGGAGGGGAGGTGGCCTGGAGGCCTTGAAGAACAGCAAAGAGCAGGGTGGGCTGGGCCATGAAGGTTCTGACACAGGCCTAGGGTTGGACAGTGGGGGGGCGGGTCCCAGCCAGATTGTGGTGAGTCTGCAGGTGGACCTGGGAGCAGTGAAGGCCTGGGGGTGGCTCTGGGCAAAACTAGGGAGTTATCAGAGCAGCCCTCTGGGAGAAAGGAAGGTGGGAAGGGATGACTGAGCTCCATGACAGGGTGACACAGTGACGAGGTCTGACCAGGTTAGTTGAGGCTGGGGTGCCTGGAGAGCTCCTTAGTGTCCCAAAGCATACCAAGAGCATGGGGAACTTCCAGGCTGAAAGGAGCCCTTCTATTCTAATAATACCTTTCTCAACCCCACACGACAGGCAGACTGTCCTGGGACCCTATTGTGGGTCGGCGCTGTCCAACCACCTTCCCAGTCAAGATCTGCCCCAGCCTTAAAGCTTCCATTTTACGGTCAGGTCACTGAGGCCTGTGGAGCTTAATTGGCTTGCCCAAGGTCACAATCAGCTGGTGAGGGGAGGGGCCCGCTGGCATCTGACCCAGGCTTTCCACTTAGACAGCCCGGTGGGACAGCCTGGAGAGAACCCAGGGGTCTAGGGTGCGTGTAGGGAAAGGCAGCAGCAGGTGAAGCGTCTGTGTGGGGAAGGGGCGCGGGGCAAGGAGGGACGCCTGGCGCGCTGAGAAGGCAGTGGGTACTTGTTTGTGAATGAATGCATGGGTGGAAGGCTGAATGAGTGAATGGATGGATGAATGAGTGCAGAAAGGAGGGGTGCAGTGAGAGGCGGCACGGGGAGCGAGAACCCCTTTCTCCCCCCTCCGCTGCCCTCCCCGCGCTGGAGGCTGGCTTTGGGAGCCTCCCTCCCCCCACTCCCTAGGGGGGCCGGCTCCCCAACCTGCCCCCTCCACCCCACCATTGTAGCAGAGGACAGGAGGTGGGGGACGCGGAGGCCGCTGCTCCCGGGCTAGAGTCCCCACGCGGCGGCGCAGCCTCCCGCGCCGGGCCCCGCCGGCCAGTGCGCAGCTCGGCGCCCCCGCCCCGCCGCCTCCTCCCCTTCTCCTCCGCCCTCCTCCCCGCTCCGCGCTTGCACGCACGGCCCCGCCGCCGCCGCCGCCGCCGCGAGGGGAGAGGCAGCCGCGCAACCCGGCTCCCCGCGCCCTGCTCCCCCACCGAGCGCACCCACCCGGGCACACGCACCCCGCCCAGGTCGCAGCCCCGCGCAGTCCCCACGCTGTTCCGCCGGGCGCCCGAGCCGGGCAGATGCGCCGCCGGGCGTCCCCCGCCCCGGGCCAGCCACTGAGCTCCGCCGCCCGCCGGGGGGTCCTCTCCCGGGCCTCGCTGGGCGCCCCCGGGCTCTGGCTCCCGCCTGCTCCTTGGAATAACCCCTGAGGCTCCGGCCGTCGCCGCAAAGTTTCCCGAGGAGACCCGCCTCCCCGGCCGCTGCGCAGGTAAGGCGGGCTTCGAGGGGCCGGGGCCAGGGTTAGCCCGCCCGGGACAGGGGACTGGGCGCCGCGGCTGCGGGTGCGTGGAGGCGCCGCGGGGTCGGACTGCGCGGCTCTGCCCGGGCGCAGCAGGGGACGTGCAGCCCTTGGGATTCGGGGTGGGGGGCCCAGAGTCGGGAGCCGAGCGCTGGGGGCGCGGGATGCGCTGCCGGCGGCTCCGCTTCCTCAAGCCGAGGCTGGAAAGGGCGGGGGTCGGCCCTCGCTGCGACCCCGGGAAGGCAGCCCGATCCGCGAGGCAGCCAAGCTGGGCAGGTGGGTCCCCGTGCCTGCCCCGCACCCGTGAGTCGGGGCTGAGGAGCGCGCGGCGAGGGCGGCAGGCTGGCCGGGGCGCCGCGCTCTGGTCCCCGCCAGCCGCGTGAGTCACGGTTAGAGCGAGGTTTTATTTTTAAAACGACTTCAAGGGGGGCATAGGCAGCCTCCAACTTCCCTCCCTGCGCGCTGTGGACTGTCATACCGCGCGGGCGGGGGGTTGGCCGTGCACCTGGCGGCTGGAATGGTGGGGCTACCAGGCTGGGGGCGGCGCACCCCTCAGCTCTCCAAACAAGGAGGCAACAGACTGGGCGCACCCCCTCCTCCAGCGGGGACCAGAGGCCCAGGGACGGAAGGCTGGGGAGCTGTTGCCGGGCTGTGGAACCGTGGCTGATCTGAGCTCTCCGAGGAGAAGAAAGTTGTGAAGTGGTGACACCAGGGAGCTGCCCCAGGCTCCCCGCTGTCCCGGGAGGGCGCCGGGGCTCTCTGGGGCGCGTGGTTTTGAGAGAAGAAAGCCCAGCTGGGGTGTGCTAGTCCCCCCAAGGCCCAAGCCAAGGCTCTGATGTGAATAAATAAAGCCAAAGCGGGTGGAGGGGTGGGGGAAGGGGCCCCTGCACCCTCAGGGATGGAGACCAACCCTACCCTGTCCCCCTCCCCATGTGGCTTAGGAGTTGGAGAGGGGGCTGTCTGTGTGGGGGATATGGCCCAGCACAACCCAGGATGCTGATGGCGGAGAGAGGAGGGCCGGGCTACCCTCTGACTGCTACCACGGTGGCGGCCACGGGCAGAGTTGCTTCCCTGAGGGGCTCTGGGCTCAGGTTTCTGGAGTTGAAAGCCAACTGCGTGTCTCCCTGCCAGCCCCAGGAGGAGAGGTGCAAACATCACCTGTCAGCTGGTGCCGCTCCGTGGGCGACTGTTCAGGGCTTCCTCAGAAGGTTTAAAATGGAAATGGCCCGAGCTGCCAGGGCCAGAGCCTGGGAGGGGACGATGCCTACTGGATTAGCAGTGAGGGTCCCCGGAGGTCTGAGGGGCCGGGAAAGCTGAAGGGCTGTCACATCTGGCAGAGGGGTCAGCCATGGGCAGATCTCAGAGCAAGAGAAAGGCAGACAGGATGTGGGGGTCGGGAGACTATGTTTGCGCACTCTCCCGAGTTCTAGTACAGACACAAAGATCGGACATATTGTTTATTTTTAAAAATATTTGGGGGGGGCATATTGTTTTTAAAAACCTCCCCAGGGCCAGGGATTTAGCTCAGTGGTTCCGGCGCCTGCCTTGCAAGTGCAAGGTCCCGAGTTCGATCCCCAGTACCAAAAAAATTAAAAAAAAGCAACCTCCCTGCAGAGTTCAGGGCAGCACACGCCCCCTTGGCAGCTGTACCCTGTGCTGACTTCATGAGACCTGGGTCTGTGTGTCCACACTCTACCATTTAGTGGTTTCAACTCCCTTCACCTCCCTGTGCCTCAGCTTCCCTTGGTAAAATGCGGCTGCTTGCTTGTATCCACTTCTCAGATGTTAGCTGGGGGTGAGTGGGGCCTGCATTGTAAAATGTATTTGCGTTTGTCAAATGCATTTTTTTTGAGATAGGGTCTCACTATATATCAGGCTGGTCTTGAACTTACTATGTAGTCCAGGCTGGCTTCAAACTTGCAGCGATTGTCCTGGCTCAGCCTCAGGAGTGATGGGATTACAGGCATGAAGCACCACACCCAGAAATTAAATGTCCTTAATAGTCCAGTTCCTAAGTGGAAGGAGTCCCCGGGGATGAGGGTGTCTCCAGACCTTGAGTCCCCAACCCAGCTGTTGCTGCATGTCGGCCTCATGCTAGCCCTCACCAGTGGTGTCCTTCCTTCATCCCCCTCATGTTCCTCTCAGGTCTCCCAGAGAAGCCCCTGGGAGATCCACCCTGGTTGTTTCTATGGAGGTGATGCTGCTACATGACTGTGTCACCTGCTGCCAGGGCTACACAGGGAGGCCTACAAGACAGCTCCACAGACTCAGGGCTGGTGGCCAAGCAGGGACCCACTGTCCCTGGCAACCCAGTGACCCCTGCCTGGGATAGGAAGATATAGCAGTGTCCTCTGTGAGGACAAGTGGGCATCCTGAGTTCGGACAAGCAAGGAAGAGCAGTGCACAAAAAAGATGGCAGGTGGCATGTGTACTCACTTCAGAGTTAGTGAGAGAGGGACAGAGCCCCAAGTGGCCCTGATATGGCAGTGTCAGGGGACAGAGAGGCAGGCCTGGAACCGCTGACTACTTGCAGAGGCCTAGTGCGGTGGTTGTTGTCAAGAAGCGGCTGCTGTGGTGCAGGAGGATGAGGCCCCTGGGGCCAGCTGGGCACAGCTGTCTCTGTGCAGTCAAGTGGGACAGAGGCAGGGAGGTAGAGATCA
The DNA here is from genome assembly GCF_000247695.1 of Heterocephalus glaber. The sequence goes on along the minus strand of NW_004624767.1, from coordinate 22,245,665 downwards.
TGGTGTGGGGTGGGGGCAGGTGGATGGCCCTGCTGCATGTCCCTTGAGAGCTGGGGACCTCCTGGCAGGCCCTTCCCCAGCTAGCTTGACTGGCCTGGAGTCAAGGCTGGAGACCTGATCTGAGATGGGGCCTATCCCGGGTTGTGGAAGGGGAGTCTTGCTGGGTTAGTCCTCTGCCCCACCTAAAAATGATGCCAACCACCTCAGCATCCCAGCTGATGTGTTCTTGGGACACTGGGATGCTGCTCAAGGGTCCTAAGGACTTGTTCTGGAGAGAATTTCTTTGCTTGGTCAGTTGACTATCAGCAAGTGACTGGACCTCTATGGGCCTCAGTTAGCTCATCTGTAAAGTGGGGGAACAGCAGTTCCCAGCTTGGGGTGCCTACTATGAGGTGAGGCATGTAAGGTTTCTTTTCCTTTCTTTCTTTCTTTTTTTTTTTTTGGTACCAGGGATTGAACTCATGACCTTGCGCTTGCAAGGCAGGCGTGGCCCCACTGAGCTAAATCCTGGGCCTGAATGTAAGGTTTTTGATGCAGAGTCCATGCCTACTAACATGGGGCCCCATGGTTCTCACGATAGGTTCACTCTGGGTAAGGGGGCTTTTAGCTTCTTTGGACTTTGGGGTGGCAGGAAGGACTGGCCCACCCCAACCACCAGAACAATGCCTGTTCTGGGTGGGATCTCAGCCCCTTGGCGGTGAGGGGCTGTCAGCTCCAGCAGCTGGCCCCAAGTGACAGTGGAAATGTCCAAGAACAACCGGCAGGAGGCAGGAGGGGCTGTTGCTATAGACCCCTTCTGGACTGGAGTGCAAGAGGGTGCCAGCTTGTCTGGACAGCAAGGGGGTGTGCTGAGGGGCCTGCCTTGCCAGCCTCATCCTCAGGCAGAACCCAGGGCTCTGAGAGGGGCTAACACAGGACTCAGACCTGGTGGCACTCTTGACACACTCCCTTGGAGAGGCCCTACGGTGGAGTGTCCTCTCCCCAGAGCTGGGCTGTTCTGACAGAAAGTTTGGTCTGGCTCTGGCCAGCGCACAAGGTGGCTGCATTACCCTCTGCTGTGGGCTGGGATGGGGGCAGCCTGGATGGCTGGGGCCCTCCCTGCACAGCCACTGTGTTCCCTGGCAGCAGCTGGAGCCCAGAGGGTTTCAGAGTGCTGTGTCTGTGCAGGCCTGCGTCTGCCTGAGCGCCCGCAGATGCCTGTTTACTGCTGCCCGAGGCCCCCAGAGCCTGGCTGCTCCCTGGGGTCAGCAGTTCTGCAGATGATGTCAAGGTTTTGGGGGCCTTGACTTGCTTTGTGGAAGATGTTTGCCGGATTTGCCACGGCCCCGGGGCTCAGATTCCCAGGCCAGTGGGTGCCAGGAGAGAACCCAGAGCTGTGGGAGGTTGAGGCTAAAGCTGGAAGGTGCCTGCCTGCAGCCCTGGCTGCCTGTGCCTCCCCCTTCTCCCTCCTTTCCTGCTCTTTCATTCACGCACTCATTCCCTCATGTGATAGCTGTGAGTACCAGCTCTAGCCAGCCAGGCGTGGTGCTGAGTGCTGGGACAAGAGCAACGAGCAAAAGCAGCCCTCAGGGAACTTCCAGCCAGGTGTGGAGTCACACCTGGATCTGATGTCCCCACCAGGAAGCCTTGGTTCTGGGGGCAGAGGCGGCCGGGGAGGTGGGCTATTGGGAGCCTGCTGGGGTCCGGGAGGCTTTCAGGGGAGGGGCTGCACGAGCCAGGACATGAAGGGTGAGCTGCCATCAGTGAGGAGGAGGGACAGGAATGAGGCCTTGGTGCACTAAGGGACAGCATGCAGAACTGTACAGATGTGAGGAGCACAGGAGCGGGGCAGTGGGCATGAGGGCCCTGAGGCATCTGGAAGGGGCTGGAGTTGGTGGCTGTCTCCTGGTCTCTGTGGCCTGTCCATTTCTCTTTCTCTAGGGATACCCAGGCCAGCCCAGCCCTCCCAGACCTCCGTTCCTGAGGGCCGTGTGTTCACTGGTGCAGGGAGGCTGACCCAGCCTCTGGTGGGTGGCTAGGGACTTGTTGGGTTTGGCTGCTGTTTATGATGAAGGGGACTCCTCAGCTCTGAAGGGTCCTTGGGTTGGGAGGGAGGAGATGGGGTGCAGGCAGAGGGAGAAGGGAGCAAAGGCCGCGCTTTCTCAGAGGCACCAAGATGCTGCTGTTTGGTAAAAGCTCAGCTAACCACTAGGGGACACTGCCACCCAGGCAGAGCGTGGAACCCAGGCATCCGGGGTGGCCCTAGCTGCCGCCTGCTGGGCTGTGAATGGTGCACGGGTGGGTGGCAGTGGTGGGGCTGTGGTGAGAGGGCCCTGTACATAACTGAAACCGGGAGGAAGCTGGGGTTGGGAGGCGCTACTCCTGGCCTTTCCTGCCTGCATCGCCGTGGAGAAGCAGCTCAGCTCCGTGGCAGGATTTTTTCCATTCCCTTTCCTCTCCTTCTGCCTGAATTAATTGTTGGCACCAGATTACAACAGATTTAGCAAACTGTAAAAAAAAAAAAGAGAGAGAGAGTGCGAAGGAGAGGAAGAGAGAAAAGAAGGGGGAATGACTTCCGAGGAGATGGTATTTATCTACAGAAGCAAATTGCTCTTGGTGACCCTGTTGTCCCCTATGGCCCCTCTATCCTTCTTTTGTGCCTCGTGAAGGTGGGGGAAATGCTGCTCAGGAAAAGGTCCTCAGAAACGCTGCTGGGTGCTGGCACCAGCATGGGCTTTTCCTGGGGGCGACCTGCCAAGGGCTGCCTGGTGGGGGCTCTGCTTCGGGAGCCAAGGGAGGAGGACAGAACCATGGAGCGCTTGGGGTGGGCACCCCAGGGGGCCCACGGGGATGATGCCCGGCTGTTCTCTAGTGGCACTGTGCCTAGGGATGAGGGTGGGAGGCAGGGACCACAGAGGGCAGGGGTCCTTGTCCACCACATTCCCTGCTGGAGCCCTGGCCTAGAGCTGGGCCTGCCACATGGTAGGGGCTTGGTGTATGCCATGAATGGATGGATGAGTGAATGACCACTTTGGGGGCTGGTGTGGGTGTTCAAGCCGATAAGGGTCCAACCTGCTTATTGCAACTCCTGGGGACAAAGTCCTGTGTCAGATGTAGAGGTCCAGCAGCTGCCTGCTGGTTTTTATGGAATTACCCTGACTTGAAGTCCATGCTCTGTGATCAGACTTGAAGAGCCTGTTTTGCATTCAGATCTGGCTGCGCTGGAGGGTGACTATCTTGGCTTGGGGGTGTGGCAGGTTCGAGGGGATCATGGGAGTTTAGCTGAGTTCCTGGTCCAGTAAAGCACAGAGGGGATCCAGCAGCCCAGGGTCACTGTGCCCCTCCCCTGGGTGGGTGGGGCCTAGGTTTAGTTGTGGGGGCTCGGATGGGGCCCACTCCCTCTTAGAACCACCAGTCACTGTGGTCCAGGCCTGGAGTTGGCCACAGTAGAGCAGGCTGTGGTCCAGGTCAGAGAGGGCCAGGTCAGGAAGTGGGGACAGTTGTGCATGGTGCTCACGCTCCTCACACTCCCACTAGTCTGCAGGATCACTTTTTTTTTTTTTTTGGTACCAAGGATCAAACTCAGGAACTTGTGTTTCCGAGGCAGGGGGCGGCACCACTGAGCTAAATCCCTGGCCTTGCAGTATCACTTTTGTACATGCAGGCTCGCTCCTCACAGGATGCCTAACCTGTTGCTTTTAAGCCAGTTGAGCTGCCTCTTAAGACAGTGGACCCCTACCTACCCTACCTGCTGCTCCCAGGCCCTCTGTGACCAAGTGCTCTCCCTGTGACCCTCCCTGGGAGGCAGTCCTCCCCAAGCCCTCCTCCAGCTGAGGCAGCTGGGACAGCCCTATCTCTGACCCTGGAGGGGGAATGGGCATTGGGCAGGGCCACCTACCAGTCAGAATATGGGGCCTGGCCTGGTGCTCAGGCCTGCAGGGCTAGCCAGTGGGCAGAGTGCCCAAGGAGGGCTGGGGGGACTTGGAAGCCCTTCCCCTCATCATTGAGGCTGCACCCCCATACATGACCCACCTATCGACCCCACCCACCTCCAGTAGGGATCTCCATGCCTTTGTGACTCACTTTCTCCATTACTACAGGAAGGGGTTGGATCACAAAGTCCCTAAGGGTCCAGTGGCACCACCCATGGCCTTGGGAATCTGAGCTCCTAGACACCCCAGGTTTGGGCTAGCAAGAGGGTGGACAGGGCCAGACCCCAGCTGCCAAGGGTTCCTGGCTGCCATCTCTGCCTGGCTCGCCTCCTTCCCATGGAGAGGGAGACTGAGGCAGGCCCCATCCAGGCAGCATGGACCTGGGTTCCAATTTTCCCTATGGTGCTATCAGCCAGGTGTCCTGGACACCTCACTGGCCCTCTCTGGCCTTGGTGTCCATAGCTGTGACATGAGGTGACCCAGCATCCTGCCCAGGGAGAGTGTGAAGAACATAGGGGACAGAGCCTGCACAGGGCTTGGGAGGAGCCTTATCCCCCTCCACGGGGCATCTGCTATGCTGCTGAGGTCTGAGATGGATCTGAGGGGGGGCTCTGAAGTGCTCAGTTGTGATGAAGGAGCACTTGGGGTGTTGGTAACTGGGGAGGGGTTGGGGAGAATGCAGCCCCAGGGGGTCTGGAAGCAGGGTGGGAGGTGGCAGGAGTGAGAGGATTAGGGCCTAGCTGTGGGATGGGAGAGTGGGGGGCTCATGTGCCACCTATGCCCAGGGCAAGTCCCTGGTATGGGGTGAGGTGGTCACACTGGCCTAGGGGGCACCTCTGTGTGCCAGGCCATAGGTGGGAGCCAGTGCTCAGGGATTGACAGGACTTGGTTCCTCCCTCAGAGGAGACCCTGGCAGTCATTATTGAGTGTCTGCTATATGTGCCATGTCTCTTCTGGAGCACTGGGCTGTGATCCTACCTGTTCAGAATCTCAGGGGATTCACAGAGGACCCCTTTTACAGAAGCAAACTGCCACTCAGACAGATAGAATGATCAGACCAGGGATGCACAGCTAAGATGTGGCAGCTTAGGGCACATGCTCTTATTATCTCCTGACGCTGGGCACAGTGAGGAGCCCATGTGGGGGCAGTTGTAGTGACCAACATCTGTACTGAGTGCCTGCTGGTCCACATGTGAGCCTGTGAGGGATGTGCTAGTTACTGTCCCAACTTTACCAGACCCTAAACAGGGACAGAGGGGTGAAGAGTTGTACCCAAGGTCACACAGAGGAAGGGAAGCCACACCGTGTTTGTGGGGGTGCCCTTGGTTCCAGTCCACTGGGGCCCTTTATAAGCACAGGTGGGAGACTGAGGCCCAGAGATGCTATCTGCTGTCAGCCAGGGCCTGAACTTTTGTCTTCTTCTGACATCCTCTTCGACCATGCCCCTCCCAGCTTGGAAGACTTGCCCAACGCGACTGGGCTTCTGCTTTGGTGACCGAGCCTCACACCTCCTCAAGTGCTTCTGCCTGGCCACATTCCCTGAGGCCTCACTGTGTGCTGGGGACAGTGCTGGCATTTATAACATGCATGGGGGGGCTGGGGGGAAGGGCATCATTTCCTAGGTCTAGCGGGGGGCTGAGGGGGAGTAGCTGTGGTTGTGGCGGGTGGTGTGTGCTGTCCCTCTGCCCAGCATGCTGGCCCCATGACGTCAGCAGGTGGCTCACCTGGGCTATGCTGCCCACTGGTGCCCTCGGGAGTAGCTGGGCGAGCAGCAGGCGAGGGGGCCTGGGAGGGCACTGGCGGCCTGTGGTCACAGAGCAATCTCCATTAGGGCCCGTGAGCGAGTGGCTGCAGCTCCTGGAATCCTATTAAAAGCTTTTTCATTGTTCCCTGAGATATGCTCTGCTCTGCCGGGACCTGGGCATGTTGATAATTTATTTGTGGAAGCGAAAGGGGCGAAGAGCACAGGAGAGGCGGAAACGTCATTATTTACTCAGCCAGTTTCTGCAGCTGGGCTGGCATGGGGCAGCTCGTATTGGGGCAAATCATCCCCACACTGGGTCACTTTTAGGGGATCAAGCTATTGGTCAGGGTGCAGCTGGGATGGACGTGGTAAGGGAGTAGGGCTGAATCCTCTGGGGGTGCTGATGGTGATGAGGGCATTAGAGTACCCTCAGAGGCCCCTCAGTCCCCTCCATATCCAGCCTGTCCCGGGCTCAGATGGCATGGATGGGGTGGGGAGGCTCCTGAGACCTCCTGATGTCCCAATTCTGTCTCCCGTGTGGAAGCCCCTCCCCACCGTGAGCAGGGGACCAGGGAGGTGACACCCTTACTGGGTCCTGCAGGTAGAGACTGGAGAGACTGCTCTTGGGCCCTCAAGCAGGGGGGCATAGGGAGCCCCATAACGCTGCAGTGGCTAGCTGTGTGGCTGAGTGAGTCACTGCTTACCCTAGAGACTAAGGATCACAAAGAGGCCTCACCTCAGAGGGATGGGAAAGAATTCACAACCAACAATAATGTAACAGCAGTGGCACTGGTAGGTGTCACTGCAAATTCACTAGGCATAGTGGTGGCCACGCCTGTCACATACAGTGTCTTGCTTAACCCTTACAACCTCTGTGAAATGGAAGCTAGATGGTCAAGGTCACACAGCTCGTAAGTGGTCAGGAGGGATTTCAACTCCAGCTTCTCTTAGCATGGCTACTGCTACTGGTGTAGGCTCCTTCTTCATCCCCAGCTCCCCCTTCCAAATGAGGAAGCCCCAGAGGGACAGAGTTGCCTCCCGCAGAACCATTCAGTATTAAACTCAGTTGCCTGGCTGGGGCTGGAGAGCATTTGCCTGGGGAGGCCCTGGGTTCCTTGCCTAGCACAAAGACAAAAACCTCAGTTGTCAGAGGAGTTCTGTGGGCCACAGGCATTGGCACCCCCCAGCAGATGAGGAAGCAGGTTCACAGAGGCAACTGTACAAAGATGTGGTGGGCTAGGATGGTTCTGGATCTAGAATTCTCCCCTGTGCCAGCTCTGGGGCTGCCTGACATTGAGGGGTAGAGAGCATCTCAGGGCAAGGGGACCCCAGGGCCATGTCTCACCCAAGTCCCTTCATACACACTCCTGACTAGCCTGCTCTAAACAGCAGAGTTGGAAGACTTGGAGGCAGAGCAGTTTTCCCATCCCTGCCCTTTCCCATCTTGTAGCCCAGCTACCACCAGGCATGCAGGGTGACAAGGCTCACCCCTTGGAGCCCTGGGCTGAGCTGTGTCCTACATCTGCAAGGCCACCTCACTCCCCTTCGGACGCTGCCTCCTGTGTGAAGCCCTCCCTGACTAACAGAGACACCAGACTTCCTGTCTTCCGCACCCTAGCACATGGCAGCCTCATAGTCAAGTGACTATAGTTTGTACATCTGTCCCACTCTACCTACCCTTATTGCTCCTCTTCCCCCTCCCCTGGCCCTGGTGATTCTTCAGTTCATCCAGCCGAGGCTTCCAAGCCTGAGATCCACTGTTAAATTACTTTGTCTTTACAGTGGTCTCAGGAGTGTCATTAGCCCATTTTATAAAGGAGGGACTGGACACTCAGGGAGGTTTGGTCACCTGGACACGACCACCCAGCTTTCCAGGGCAGAGCTCAAGATAAAGCTGGGTGCCTGCCTTGGAGACCCGGCCCTCACCATTTCACCCCCTGCAGTGGGGCCGGCAGGGGTAGCAATCCGCCTGGCCTTTCCTGGGCCCTGGCCCCTGCCTGCTCCTTGAAGAGTGTTAAATGTGGGCCTCATCTAATCTTGACAGTGGCCCAGATGTACTTGGAGTTTCCATTTTACAGATGAGGAAAGGCCAGGCCATGAGAGGGAGGGCGCAGGGAGCCAGTGCCCCCACCTTTCCCAGTGCACAAGTGCCAGGCCCAGAGCTGCCCATTCACAGTTCAGATACTGGTCCGCCTTTCCCACCTGAGGCCCAGCTTGGCTCTCGGGCTGCTGCCTGCCCTGGCCAGGCATCCTCAGAGGAGAAGGCGAGCATGGGCCCTGCCCCCATGGCAGCTGCCTGCCTGCCTGGTGGCCTCACAGACAGACAAGGCTTGTGAGAGCCAGGGGCCTTCGAGGAGAGCATAGCTCCCGCCGGCAGCTGCTCAAAGGCGTCTTTGTGGCAGGAGGGCTGGCTGGGGGCAGCTGCCCTGCCGGAGGTGCAGACAGCCCAGTCTTTGTGCCAGTGGGCTGCCCTTACCCTGACCCGGGGTCAGTAGGACAAAGGCCCTTCTCTTCGGATGGCTGGGGTCCTGGGAGGGGTGTGGTTCGCATTGTCAGGGACCCAAGAGGCCCCCTGCTTGTAGGTCTGGCCATGGAGGAGGGCAGGATGACGATGATGATGATGACAACAACAGCAACAACAGGGCAGTGCCATGTGTGGAATTTTGACTCTTCGTGTGACCATGCGTGTGCTGATCAGTGCTGTGTGTCTTATCTCACAGCCATTTTAAGAGTTGCTAACAAGGCCCGGGATTTAGCTCAGTGGTTCCACCGCCTGCCTTGTAAGTGCAAGGTCCTGAGTTTGATCCTCGGTACCCCCCCTAAAAAGAGTTGCTGACAGTCATTTGAGCCACTTTAAAGGTGAGGAGACTGAGGCTCTGCCAGACTGAGAAACTCCAAAGGTAGAGCTAGGTCCCCTCCAGAGCCCATTCTTACACACCAGACCTTGCTATCCATGCCACCCCATGTGTAGAGCCAATGCCGTCCGACCCTGTCTCTGCAGATCCCAGCCAGTTCACCTCCCTGTAGTCCTGTGGAAGGTTCTTCACCCCATTTTAGACCCCAGGAAACTGGTACTCATGGGCCAGGGTGCTCGGAGCCCCAAGTGACTGGGTGCTAGGCAGACTGTGCTTTGACCCTTTAGGCAGGTGGGTTTGTTGCCTGGGCTTTGTGGGTGAGAGGTACAGGTTTACTAGGGTGAGAACAGTGGAGGAAAAGTGACAAAGCCCCAGGAAGAGACTGGGGTTTGGGGGCTGGGTCAGCCCAACCAATAGTCTCCCTCTTGGAAGGACCCTTAGAGACCACTGTGCCACACCCCATTGCGTGTCAGGGAAAGTGAGGTGCAGGATGGGTAAGGACTGGTCCAGGACCCCTCAGCCTTGGGGACTGAACATGGGCCTGCTGACCCACAGCGCTGTGCTGTCTGTGGACACCACAGCACTGGGCCTACAAACATACTGGCACACTGCATGTGTCAGCCTGGGTCTGGGCGCGTAGGTGGCCACCTCACCTAATCTGCACAGCAGCTCACCACCAAGGGCAGACCCTCTGGGCACCTGGGGCTGCTAGCTGGGCTGCTTCTGCTAGCTTCTCACCCCTGGCATCTCTGCTGACCTCTAGGGCACATACATCTTCAGGTCATGGGGTCAGAGGTGCCTGCCAAAGGTGACCTTCTGCAGGGTGGGCTGGAAACCAGTGCTGCTGCTGAGCCTGTCTCATCCTGTGTGGGATCAGTTTCCCCATCTGGGAACTGGGTGCCCAGCCTGGGTAGGACATCAGGTGAGTCCTCTCTGCAGACTCCTTTACTGCTGAGGCTGGGGCCTGGCTGAGCTGTGCTCCTGCCCTCTAAGTCCCTGGAAAGGTTTTGCCCCAGGCCAAGACCTCCTAACTCTGGGCCAGCCCAGGCTTGGATGCTGGATTATAAGTGATTAATGCTATTAATATTATTAATAAAATGATGCTAAGGTGATGGTCTGCTCTCCCCTGGCTTCTCTCCAGAGGTAGGAAGTCAGACCTTTAGCCCCACTGGGAAGCCAGGTGCAGGCCCCAGCCACCTCGTCAATCTGATGGCTCTGTCCCCTTCCCTCCTTCCTAGAAACCCGCCTCAGGAGGCTGATGACCCATTTACCATAGGAGGGAACCTCAGACCCAGAGGAATTAGCTCCAGAGGACTCACAGCTCAGAGGTCCAGCTATAGCTGAGGCCCAGAGCTTGACTCCAAGTCCAGTGCTTTTCTCACCAGCCCTACTGGACATGTGTGCTGGGCCACCAGGGGCAGCTGGACAAGGCCAGTGCCAGAGCCTGCATTCTGTGCCTGGAGGTGCTCACTGTCCCGGGGTCACGGTCTTCTTCAGCCCCACAGTGTGCCAGTGGAGAGGAGCCAGGTGCCTAGCTTTGCCCTTCCTGACTCTGGCCACAGGTACATCTATACCCAGACCCTCTCTGGGCCTCATTCCCCACAGGTAGCCTAGTGTGGACGCCCCCCCACAGGGCTGTGGATGGGCCTGGCACATAGGGCTACATGGTGTGTGATCACGACCCAGCCAGCAGACATTTCTGACCACTTTCTGTGCCTACATTGTGCTGGTTTCAGCTAGCTCAATCCCAGAGAATTCTACTGGGAAAGACAGGCTGGTTCTTGTGGCTCAGGGTAACCTCACTGTGGGGCAGAGGCTCAGGGTTCAGGGCAGGGTCCCAGGCCCTGGTGGGGGTCTCGACTCTAGGGGAACCCAAGGGCTTGAAGAACAGAGGCCTACTGTCCTGAGCCCTGTGGTTCCAGCGGGTAGGGCCTCCTGTATTCACAGCCTTGTTTTTCTGAACCTCCAGGGCCCGCCTTGTAGGCAGCTGAGCCTGACACTCGGTGGTGACAGCCGCATGGTGGCCCCGCCCTCCCCAGGGTCCGCTCTGATTGAGTCTCATCATTATAGGGTGGGGGCACCCTCGCTGGAACCTCGCTTCTGGGCGGCAGAGCTCTTGCTGAGCAGGCTAACAGCTGTTTGTGCAGAGATGAAATCTGTCCAGGGCTAACATACGGTGGTACTTCTACCGCTGCACAGGAAGGCTGCGGCTGGTGTGCACCATGGGCCCAAGCCCAGATGGCGCCTCCTCCCCAGGTCATGGCCAGGGCCAAGGGTCACAGCTCCTCCCCTCATGGCAGTCTGGCCCGTGAGATGGGGGGAGCCTCAGATCCACAGGGGTGACATCTAATACCTACACCCTGAGGGCCTCCCCATGCCTTCCTTCTATTCAACCCCAGGGGTGTCAGGGCCTGACAGCTCCTCTAGGTACTGGTGCCACCCTGTCCCATCCTGAGATCCTGCCTTTCCTCTCAGGGGCTACAGAAAGGCAGCGAGTGGACTCTCTAAGTCCACCCCACCCTGAGAACTGCAGGCCATTTCTGCTGTTCCTACTCAGATAAGAGGTTGTCCAGATCAGAGGTAGGGCTGCTCATGAACGTGGCTGCAACCTAGGATGGCACTTGGGGTAGAAAGAGGGCAGGGTCTGTATACCAGAGCAGACTCCTTGGAGGAAGCCCCCTCTCCTTCCTTCTGGGGAGAAAGAGTGGCCTTGGGGCAGAAGATGGCTCCAGATGAGCCCCCAAGAGCCTCATTCTAAGCCAGGGACCCTCAGTTCCCTGTTGAAGAGTGGTGGAAAGCTCAAAGGAACACTGGTAAAGAACTGTTTGGACTGTGAGGCCTTATAAAGGTGCAAGTTATGAGAATTCTTCTCTGTGACACCGGGGAAGGTTGCAATGTTGACCTGCAGACGTGGCTTCTTTTGAGAGACACAGGAAGTACACAAGCCTCCACCACTGACCCACTGCCCTCGGCAGACATGGCCAGTCCACCCCAGCAGTCTCCGGCCGAGCCCAGCAAAGGCCTAACTGGAAGGGAACTCTTGAAATACCCAGTGAGTGTTCTGTACAGAGACTGGTGTTCCTAGGGTAGGGCTGGGACTTGAGCTTTGTAATCACAAAGCTGGCGGCCCAGGGCCTTTCTCTCCAGTGTGGTCCTGTTACAGTGCCAGCAATGCCTTGTAGAGCTGACCACTGCTCTGCCTGGCTCTCTGCTGGACAGGCACAGCCAGCCTTGGTGTCCCTGTGGCAGCTGTCTCTTCCTCCTGGACTGCTAACCTTTATTGGCTGCAACCTGTCTGTGCTGGGATCTAATCAAGTCACTCACATTCTGGGCTCCTTTGGTTTAATTTCGTTTTGTTTTGCTTTTTGAGACAGGGTCCCAATATGTAGTTCAGTCGGGTCTTGAACACACTATATAGCCTCAGGCTTGCCTCGAACTCATAGTGGTCCTCCTGCCTCAGCCTCCGGAGTGCTGGGATTAGAGGTGTGCTCTACCACTCCTGACTACATTCTGGGCTGTTAACTGTATTTAAGTGGTGAGCTGGAGGGCTTCCGAGTCCCACCGGCATGCTGGGCCTGCTGGAGTTCGGGCCCAGCTAGAGGGTCAGCGGTCACCAGGCTGAGGCCATCTGGGGTGCATGTGTTAGGGGTAGGGTGCTGAGATGCCCCCTTCAACTCTGGCTGCCTCGGTGCCACCTTGTGCTCATTAGAAGGGAGTTCTGCTGGCTTTCAGGTTACCTTTTCAATTAAGCCAATTAATTAGTGCCTTTAATGAAGCAGATTATCCAGGCCAGGCTCAGTAAATGGGGGCTCTTGTGGCCCACACTTCTTGCACATCTGAGTTTGGGGGTGGCTGCTAGGCCAGGTCTGCTGCCAGGGGTGCTGAGCCTTTAGGTCACCCTGGTCACGGGTGGCTGTGTCCTGGGTGGAGTGTGGCCAGGAACTCTGTCCTGGGTGGGGAAGGCAAGGCAGGTCGGAGGCTGCAGGGAGAACCCTAGACCCAACACCTTTACACAGTCAGACCAGAGAAGGAGCGAGGCTGGGACCCCAGCTGGGGACCTACAGGAAGCAGAGACTCAGAGGGTCCTCAGCAGGTGTGACTGCCCGGGGGAGGGGCTTGGGGAGCTGCAGGCCCTGTTTGCCCTCTTGCCCTCTTCCTCTCACCTGCCTGTGGAGGGGGGCATCCTGCTCAAGGTCACCAAGGAGCTGTGGCAGGGCTGAGAGTCAAGGTCATGTCCCCCTGGTGTTCCTTCCTCCTCATCCTGCCTGCCCAGTTGCCTGCCCTACTGCTGGCGTGGAGTTGACTTCCCGCAGGCAGAACCACGAGGTTACATCATTACGAAGCGGCTCCTGCCTGGACTCCATGCCGAGCACTCTGCCCTGTGATCTGTGATCCGCTTGACTCCTCTCCAACCGGGATCTGCAAGGGAGGCCCTGGGTCTGGTAGCAGGGGGGGAGGTGTCACCTCAGCCTGTGAATGGGGACAAGGAGCCCAGCTTCACAGACCCAAGTTCACCCAAAAGCAGGAGGGAGCCCCAGTGCTAGCCAGAGCCAGGAGGGAAAGTCCTTGCAGAAGGAGCAGGCACCCCACATCCCTGGGAACCAGAGGACAGATCAAAGCCTGGTCCAGGATAGGCTGAGCCATGGCAGACAGTTGGCTCAAGTCATGACAAGAAAGATTTAGGTTAGATAGAGGAGGAACTGCCTGACAACGGGGATTATTAACAAGTTCGCAACAGCAGGAAGCACTCCTTCCTGAGGCTGCGGGGAGCCCGAGAGGCTGTGTGAATCCTCGGTGGCGCTTCCAGTAAATCTCAACTAAAATGGGTGCTGGGCTCCCAGGAGATGCGCTTGGCTGGTCTCATCTCTTTTGTGTGTGTGTGTGTGTTTTTTTTTTTTAGTACTGGGGATCGAACTCGGGTCCTTGCGCTTGCGCAGCAGGCAGCGAAACCACTGAGCTAAATCTCCAGCCCTGGTCTCATCTCTTTTGTCTCCTCTCTGCCAAGAGCAACTGATGGGGTGTGGTGGGTGGCCAGTCCAGTCCAGTCCGTGTCCTCATCTTTTCAGGGGCTGAGTGCTTCCTGGGGGAAGAGGTAACCTCACCTCTCAGGAAGTCCACTGTCTTGCTGTCAAACTGACCAAGCTTCCCTGGGCTTCCGGGGCCTGGACCCCCACCTGGGTAGCCCCTTCTTGCCTCAGTGGGTCCTCCCTTTGTCATCTGTCCTCTAGCTTCTCAAGTGGCCACCTCTTTGGGTGTCATTGTCCAGCCAGCCCTTGAGGGCTTTATAGTGGCTCTTGCATCTGGAAATGTAACTCAGCAGTAGGATGTATATGCTTAGCATGCATGGGCTCTGAGCTCCATCCATAGCACTGGAAGATGTACAAAAAACCCCCCAAAACCCTGAACCTCTCTTTCCACTGTAGCTACTGCCCTCCCTTTTCCCCCTTCACAGCTGAGTTTTTCAGAGTGGTCCTCAGATCTCTCACTTGCTGTTCCCCACCCCATTGTAGGTGGCTCCCACAGAGTTCCCTTTCTTTCCCCACCACACCCTTTCCTCCAGGAAGCCTTCCCTGCTTCCCCCAGCCTGCTCCAGAAGTTGACTCTCCTCAGTGCCAGCCTGTGTGTCCTGAGAGCAGCTTTAAGCCTTCATTGTCCCTGGATTCGCTGTGCCCAGCACAAAGCCCAGCTGGGAGCCCAGCCTGGGCAGGAGTAGAGGTGAAGGGCAGCAGGTAGCTTTGTCTCAAGTTTATCTTGAGAGGGACACTGAAGTGTGGGCAGGAGATAGGAACAATCACCCCCATCATATTCAGAGATACTGCTTTAAATACCAGCTGGAAGCAGCCAGCTTCTGGGTGGGTGGAGTTGCCCTTCATTAGCCAGAACAATGCGGGGCAGATGCTTAGCACAGGTTAGGACAGCAGCTAGTGGTTGGGGAGCGGGCATCTCCTGGGGCTCAGGGTCCACCTGTTCCCTCCTATGTGGCCCTGCTGCCTGAGGAGGATAAGGAGGAGCTGGAGACCTCTTTCCCCTGTGTCCTTTTCCAGCACTGGACCATAGTATTTTCTATCTGTCCATCATCTCTCTTGCTCCTTATTCCCCAGGGCCTGGTGCATTATACCAACAATAAATATCCATGGACAGACAGATGGACAGGTGAGGGGCTGTGGGATGGGAGCAAGGGGGATTCTTTGTTCCTCTGCACTGCCTCAGTTTCCCCTGTGTGCAGAGGATACTGGTGAGACTCAGTCCCCCACTGGTGTGGTTCTTAGCACCAGGCCAGGCTAGTGATTGCTGAGTGTGCTGCTGTCCCTCCCCGGCTACAGGGTGGGACAGATGCCCTGATGGCTCTGCTCGAAGCTGTGTGTGTGAGGCACTGGCGCTCCTGTGAGGGACATGTTGTCAGACCCCTGGGCCCAGACTCCAGTCCATGGAATGGAGCGGTCCTGGTTGTGGGGGCTGGCAGGAGGATGTGTTAAGACCAGAGAGAGAGGAGAGGGAGCTTCAGAGTCTGTTGCAGCCCTCACCAGCAGTATGGAGTGATGGCAGTTGGGACACCAGCCCGCTTTGCTCCCAGGCTACTGGGCTGTTGGGGGAAACCCACCTGATGGCTTTGCCTGTTGGGCCTCAGTGGGGGGACTGTGGCCAGATTGGAGGGAGCTGGCCTCAGTGCCCGTCCCAGCAGCCCCCACCTGGTTTCCTGCTCCCCCCATGTGGGCTCTGCTTCAGTGCCAGGAGGGACAGGGCCTCCCTCCTCATGGAAATTCACACCCACAAGCTGTCTGTGGGGAGGAGGGTGGTGAGGACAGGGAGCAGCTGCGGGAACAGGAGGCTGTGCTAGAGAGGGACAGACGGACGGAGAGACGGAGCCCAGCTCTCCATCTGGAGACAACAGCCGGGGGCCAGGTGGGTGGCCAGCTCCACCCCTACCCAAACCCCACACCCTAGGGGAATGGGGCGAGGGTGGTGAGGCCTGAGTCCAGCAGACAGCAGCCAGGGTGGTTGTGCTAAAGCCACAGGGCCATCAGGGGCTCTGTCCACTAGCCTTGGTCACTAGGGACAGCTGAGTAGTCCTGCCAACCCTGGGGTCAGGAGAGTAGGGCTGTAAGGTCCCCAGGGTCTCTGCCCTTCCTCCCGCTCTATCTGCAGACTAGAGGGTGCCCTTCCCACAAGGGAGTGCATGACAGGCCTAGGAGGAGGAAGGGGACTGTCCTTTGTCCAGCACTTATTAACACTATGAGCCCAGCGAGTTCTCCCTGTAAGAGGCAGCGGCACCCCACTTTATAGGTGTGGAAACCATGGCACGAATAGGTAAAGTCACAGGATTCAACTTCAGGCAAATCCAACACCAAAGCTGGTTCTCTTTCTACCCTGCCACTCCTGGGCCATGGCCTCCCAAGCTCCTATCTGGAAGGGCAGCCCAGCCACTCCCGGCTCAGGCCTCCTGGAAGAGCTACCCCTCCATCATCTGTGAGCCCCCCTAATGCACACTGTAATTGTGTAATACTGTACTGCGTTATGTACAATTGTAAGCCCATTACAGTTCTATTTCCCTAATGTATGACACCCTATCACAGCCCCCAGAGGCTGCATTTCTGAGATAGATGGTGGAGTGTTGTCCACCCACAAAATAATTAATCCTGTCCTCCGGCGGCTGGGAGACAGGGGTGGCATCAGATTAGGGTGAGATGGTCCTGTGGATGCGAGGGCACCTGCCACTGCTCACCTGGGTGGGTCAGGGTCAGGTCAGGCCTGTCCTCCTGCAGCTGCATCCTGCCTTCCCAAGGGGGCTGCAGATGCCCAGGCCTTGTGATGCTGTGAGGACACCAGGGAGGGGCAGCAGAGGAGCTGGCAGCTGCCGGGTGCAGTGGGCACGGCCCTGTAATTGGGCAGCCTGTTCCCAGATAAGGCCCATGACACTGAACAGCTTCCCGCTCCACACCGGCTGTGGCCACTCATTTCCTGCTCCTGAGGCCGGCGATGCCAATTACCTCGCCTCCTGCTCGCCAGCGGCGGCTTCTAGGGCAGCCAGACGATTCCTCTGTCATCAGCCGGGGCCTGGATCTTCTCTGCAGGGTGGGTGGGTGTGGAGACGGCATCAGGCAGGAGTGGGTAGCACTGGTGATGGGGGAGTGTCCTAACTTCAGGCTGTCCTGGGCCGTGCAGAGCACAGCTTGGGGGTGTGACTCATGGCTGCAGGTCACCCTGGGAAGGCCCCATTTTCTTCCCTGCCCCATCCCCCAAACAAGGGCTCATCATTTGCTGAATAGGGTGAGGAGCTGCAAGTGGGTGTGTGAACAGACCAACTGAGCCTTGCATACCCTGCATGCTTCTGCAGTTTTCCCTGCCTGGCCTCTCCAGACTCTCCCTGCCCCCTTCCCTGGTGGCGCTTGGGAGCCAGCAGGACCAGGCCCTGATGGGAGCCCTTTGGGACCTGTTGCCTTATGTAAACTGGGGAGATGGACCAGGCCTGGCAGAGGGCATGTGGCCGGATGGGACATCCACGTGTTGGGCTAGCTAAGCAGAGAGAACGGCTTTTTCTACTTTAGGACCAAACACTTAAATTCAGCTTAGTGGGTAAAATGGTGAGGAACGTGTTTTGCACTAGGGGAAACAGGCTCATACACAGGTTTGACCCGTGCAAAATGGGACAGGCCCTGGCCTTTCCCCTGCTCTTCTGCCACCCTCAGAGGACAGACTAGAGGGAGGGGGAGGAGGTGCAGCCTGTCTGACGGGATGAAGGCTGGTGCCAGACTCCCCTAACCCTCTGGGGAAGTGGGAGAAGCAGGTGAAGGAGCCGTCCCACCCCGTGCAGAGGTGTCTTGCAGGTTCCAGCTCCGCTGATGGTGGTCATGGCCTGCCATCCACTTGGGAGCTATTAAGCACCTACCCCAAGAGGACTGCCTTGTCATCAGTGGGAGTAGGGGCTGGACAGAAGGGCCTACCTGTTCTGGGGGGTGTCCCAAGCCCTTCTACAGTCAGCCCCAGGTGTTCCAGGTCCCCCCACCCATTTCTGCCTACAAGACCTTTCCACTCTCATTTGAGCAACCGGTAGCACCGAGGCTGTGGCCAGGGAGGTGTCTGTGGCCCCACAGGGGTCTAGGGGTAGGCCAGAATGTCCCAGCCCTGCAATAGTGCAGATAGAGAAATGAGGCCTGGGCCCAAAGAGGGGCAGCTCACCTAGCCACTCTGGGCCTGGTGGGACCCTGGCCTTCCCCTCAAGTCTGGATCTGTTCCAGTTCAAAGGGGTCTAAGATTTTCATTTAGAGGAGGGGTGCTTAACCCTGTAGGCCCACTCCTTGACTCTGAGTGGCTGCCACTGGCCCTTGACAACAGAGGAGGAATGTGGGGCTTGGGGTGAGCGCTGGGGTTGGGCAGGGGGACATGGGGTTGGGGTGCTGGTGGTGCTGCACAGCAGCCAGGGAAGGGCTGTGCAGGCGCTGGGCCCCCTCCCTCGCGGCAGGGGGGAGGAACACGAAGAACTCCCTAAGGGGCAACTAACAGACCAATTAAACTGCCAATAAAAAATTTAATCAAGTAATAATGCACCTTACTTTGTTTCATTAGTGTTCTGTCAAGTGAATGAATATTTAAGGCGCGGGCGGCAGGGCCAGCATCTGCCCAGCGGGCAGAGGCCGGGCCCACATTTCAACCATCTTGACAGCTCTGCACGCGGGCACCGATCGCTGCCATCCACCGTCCTCTGGGAGGCCAGGTCTCCATCCTCATCCACTGGCACGCCTAATCATTCCCAGGAGTTGGGCCAGCCCTGTCCCTGTCTGAGCCTCAGTTTCCTCATCCGTAAAATGGGAGGCAGGACTCCTGGAGAATCCAGCGTTCTTGCCGGCCCTGAAAAAGACCTGGGACTGATTTCCTTTCTGGACCCTATCTGCGCTGCCGCGTCCCCCGACTCCTGGGGTCAGAGCCATGTGCCTGAGAGCGGTTGGGCGGGGCGGGGTGGGGAAGACCCCAGCCTGCAATGCCCTGGGGGGCTCTCCACGAAGCATGGTCTGGGGCAGGGTCTGTCCGGGCTTCCCTAGTGCTCAACCGGCCATGCGTTCGTGCATTCATGCAGCAGCTTGGGGACTGTGCGCTGTGCCCAGCCGGGCGTGTGTCCCCACAGTCTTCCACTTGGCAGCCCCCAGGTCCAGGTTTCCTCGTGGCCAGCGCGCGCCCCGCCCCGCCCCGCCCCGCCCCGCCCCCAGAGGTTATCTGCATATTCATAGCCTCGGCGAGCATGCGCACCGCGGCGTCCCTCTTCCAACTCAGCGCGTTTCTCCGCGGCCACCGCCTCCTTCTGCAAGGAAAGGGCCCGGCGTCTCCCCCTGCGCACAGCCACCTGAGAGCCTCGCGCTGGAAGGACTTTGGTAATTATTTGTTTCAGTTGAGCTGTTTTCAGTCTAGGCTAGGCTGAGTCTTGTAATGAGTATGGATTTGCCAGTAAATAAGTCCCCCGCTTCTAACCCCTGTAATAAATGCATTTGGAGTAATCTGGCGATCACGCGGTGTAATTGCTGGCTGTCAGGGTAGATGGATGCTCCCGCGCTGACTTTGCCGCTGTCCGCCCTTCCTTCACGCCGCGCCTCCGCCCTCAGCGGCTCGGCCTGGAGGTGCGCGCCCTCTGGAGGAGCGGGGAGCGCGAGTCTCTCCCGCGTCCGGCTGGGCTTTCCAATTGCCCTGCCTCTGACTCCACAGTGCCTAACATCAGGCCCGTGTTCAAAATGTAGGGTCCTGCCCATCATCCCTTACTTGTAATACTGGATACAGATACTGGATTGTATTATCTGTAGCTGGGGCCCCAAGTCCGCATTTTATTTTATTGCATTACTGGGGATTGAACCTAGGGCCTTCACACTGAGCTACATCCCCAGCGTTTATTTATTTTTAAAACAGGGTCTCCCTAAATTGCAAAGTTGCCCAAGGCTGGGCTACCTCAGCCTCCCAGAGTGCTGGGATTACAGGATCGTGTTAATCAGGCCCAGATTTGCAAATCTGCATTTTGAAACACCTCTCTCTCGAGACCCAATTTAGGTAGCCAGGGCACTTTTGGGAGCATCAAGTTCCAACTTTATTTTCAGTAGTAAATCAGAGGAGGATATAGTCCTTGAACTTGGCTCGTTCCACACACACTTCCATTGGCTTCTGTTGACTACTTTCCCAAACAAATCCATGTCTGACTGCCCAGGCATCTGCCTGACAAGCATTTGCCCCCCTCGGCCAGGGGGATGTCCACATGGCTGTGCTCAAATGCCCCCGCCTCCATGAAGCCTTCCAGGAGTTCCCCAGAGATTCATGAAGTTGGACATCACAGCCGTCTTTTTACACAGGGGCCTGTCCTGCCACATGATGAGGGCTGTGCCTCCTTTCCACTTCTCAGAGCTGCCCCTGAGCCTTGCACAGTGCCTGACACAGCATTTGCTCAGGAAACATGAGGTACATGAGTCCACAAGTGATTGATAAGTCTAGTTTCCTCCCGGAGGGAGTCCTAGGTTTATGGCTGGGTGGGGCTTGCTTTATTCAGATCAAAGGTCCTACTAAATCTGGGGATCATATCTGCCCACACCCTGGCACCAACTGGCATCTGGATGTGGGGATAAGCATCATGTCATCTCACACAGGGCAGAAGGAAGCATCAAAGATCTCAGGAGATTTCAGCTCCGTCTCGCCTCCCCCTGCGCTCTGGCCCCAGCTGGGGTGAGTGAGATGCAGGAAACAGTGGGGCAGCTTTGTGCTGGGGGCTGGGGACACAGGGGCAGGCAGGAGAGACCAGGATCGCTCCGAGAACCTCTGCTCTGGAGTGAGGCTTTTCCAGGAAACTTATGTGTGAACTCGCTCAGTTGTGCATCCCTGTAGGGCCCGGGCCCAGGCTCTGGATGGCCACCCCAAAGCTAGGGCTGGTGTCACTGGTCCAGGGTGATAGTGGCCCACACAGCAAGGGCTGGGGCATAGCTCAGTAGGGCCGTCTCCACTCTGCCTGGCCCTTCTGGGCTCTGGCCTGGCCCAGGGCTGGGCCACATACCTATCAGGGAACAGGGTTAAATCCTGGTTCCAGGGAAAGTGCCTGGCTCGGTAACAGTATGGCATAAGGACTCACTCCTAATTTGTCACCAGACAAATGGAGCCTTCTAGGGCCAGCAGTGGAAAAGCAACCAAATACTCAACGAAGACACAGATGAAGGAGCCAGGTGGACTGTGGCTCTGTGTGCCCATGGGCTGGTCCCTTAACTTCTCTGTGCCTTTATTTCCCATCTGAACAACATGGAGACCAATCATAGCACTCCTCCTAGGGTTGACAGTGGCTAAATGAGGTAGTAGGTAAAATACTGCAAGGATTGTTAGGCACAAGAAGGTGTCAGGTAGCAGGGCATGGTAGCGCACCCCTGTAATTTCAGCACTCCGGAGGCTTAGGCAAGAGGATCACCAGGAGGATTCAAGGCCAGCCTGGGCTACATAGTGAGACTCTGTCTCAAAAAAAAAAAAAAAAAGTTGCCAAATGAAAACACAGTGAAGAGTCAGGCCCCACACCAGGGAAGCCTGAGGAACCAAGGAGGCAGTGGAGGAAACTTCCATTGACCTTGTGCTTTTCCTTCCCTCCCTCCCTCCCATCCTTCCTTTCTTCCTTCCTTCCATAATGTGGGTTGAACCCAGGGCCTTCACACTGAGTTTTATCCCTACCCTTTTTCAAAAAATTATTTATTTCTTTTTTTAAACTTTGAGACAGGGTCTTGCTAAATCAGTAAGTTGCCTGGGCTGGTCTTGAACTTGCCACCCTCTTGTCTCAGCCTCCCCAGAGTGTTGAGATGACAGGGGTTCACCACCATGGCCAGCTCTTAGGCTTTTCTTGTTTGTTTGCTTGGTTTTTTGGTACCGGGGATCGAACTCGCGTCCTTATGCTTGCACAGCAGGCGGCGAAACCACTGAGCTAAATCCCTGGCCCACTTAGGCTTTTCTTGAGGGCTGAACAGGAATTTGTCAGGAGGTGGGGACAGGCACCCCAGCCCCAGCGAGCCCTGCGCTGCCCAGCAAACACCCCCCACCCCCCCACCCCCGCTCCTTGGAGCTCATGTGGGAATCAAAGCAAAGGGGCAGCAGTGGGGGTGGAAACACACCAGTGTGTGCTGATCCCTGCACCCCCTACATGCATCCTCGGCTGGTCCTTGCCCGGCTGCCAGCCAACAATCATGTTTAATAAAGGCCCCAAATTAGACAGCCGAACATGAGCACCTTCGGTCTAACAATGCAATTAGCACAGACAATGCCTCTCGCTTCCTCTTGGGCCCCAGAGAGGGTGGCAGAGGGCGGGGGATGAGTGGGCCTTCCCCAGCGAGCTGTGGAGAGGTTTGAAAAGGAACTGGTGATAGACTAAGAGGTGACAATGAATCGCATCCCAATGAAGGCTCCTCTGGTTGTCAGGCAGCCTCAGGGAGAGCGTGCATCTTTTCTGGATCGCTTCAGGCTGCCCGGCTTTGAACAGCAGCACCTACTTGGCCCAGGTCTCTCTGTCTCTCCAGGTCTCTCTCTCCCTCGCTCTCTCTCTCTCCCTCTCTCTCTATCTTCTATCTCCTCTTCTGAGGACAGATGCAGGCTGGGTTTGCATGAATAAAACATTAGTGATGGGGGAAAAATCCCAAACTGTACAGCTCAGGGTTGAGGACAAAAAACAGTGGAGCCACGGTGCAGCCCTGTACATCCCAGTAGGGGAGTATCCCTGCCCCGAAGCCCACTTGCTGGGGAACCTGTGGCAGTGTGGCCCACATGGAAGGCTGAGTAGGATCAGCACTGGGCTGGGTCCTGGGGCAGCTGGGCACCAGGCAGTCTCTGCTTTCTCTTGGGCTTAGGCCACAGGCATTGACTCTCTGGTGGGGTTCTGGGTGCGTGCGTGCGTGCGTGCATGCATGCATGGCATGACGTGCCCCCTCTTGAGACCTGCCTGCTGCCTGACACTGGTCTGGCCCTATTAAAACTCACAGCGTGTCCTGGCGGCAAGATCCAGAGTGCCGGGCCTCTGGCAAGACCTTAACTGGCCAGACTGAGGGAAGAGCTGGCTCTGATTCTCCCTGTCCTCCCCAGCAGCCCCCAGCAGGCAGCCAGGCCTGGCAAAAGCTGGCACCTGGGACACTCAGAGGCCAAAAGCCTGGCTTCACAAGGACCTTGATCATTTATTAGTTCATTCATTTGCTGAGGGCTTCCACAGCCCACCTACGATGTAATAACAAGGTACCAGCCAGGAGGGACTCTGTGGTCACCTAGACAGCCTTTAGTTCTGTCCTCCACCCTTAACGCTGGAGCACTGTCAAGGGGGAAAGCAGGCCAGACCCGGGGCAGTGACAGTGCTGGGGACGTGAGCAGGGATGACAAAGCCCAGGATGGGAGCCTTGGGCAGACTTCCAGAGAGTGGGCTGGGCACTGGCCTGGAAGAGAGGTGCAGATGGCCCAGGACAGGGGTGCAGGAAAATGAGCCTGGGGTCAGACAGGCCCAGAGGGGAGGTGCAGCTGGAGGTGGGCAGAACTGGGTAGGGGTGGTGGGCTTGTCTGCTGCATTCACTGGAGGTTTTGTTCTAACATCATTATCATCATTATGGGTGTTGGGGCTGGAAGCCAGGCCCTTGTGTATGCTAAGTGGCTCTCCTGCTGAGCACTATCTCCAGCCTCCAGCCACACACACACACACACACACACACACACACACACACCCGCCTTGGAAGGTTTTAACCTGGGTCCGGGTCCGGACATGGTCGGATCTGCCACTTACAAATTCTCTCCTCTCTGTAACAGAGCACGTACCAAGGCCCCAGCATGCCCAGCACAGTGTGTGTTTGTCTTGAGCTATGGAAGCCTCAGGAGATGAGAAAGAGTGCAGCCATCATGGACACACAAGACCCCACAGCCAGGATTCACTCCAGCACTAAGCGGGTGTGGGGAACCCAGAGAGGATCACAGCCCACCCTCCCTCAGCAGGCTTCCAGGAGAGGGACCTTTGGGTGGGTCTTGATGGATGTATACGGGCTTTCCAAGTGGTTATACAGTTTTTGTGTTTGTCTGTTAGCTTTTTTGTTGTTTGGTTTGGTACTGGGGATTGGATCCAGGTTACTGTACCACTGAGCTACATCTTTAGCCCTTTTTATTGGTTTTGTTTGTTTTTTTGAGACAGGGCCTCACTCTATCACTCTGTAATTCAGGCCGGCCTTGAACTCACTATGTAGCCCAGGCTGCTCTTGAACTCACAGTGATCCTCCTGCCTCAGCCTCCCAAGTTGTGGAATTACAGGTGTGCCACCATACTCAGCTTCCAGCCCTTTTTTTTTTTTTAAAAAAAAAGAATAGGAAAAATTTATTGAGAGAAAGATAGCTTCTAAGAGAGGCAGAATGGGGACCAGAAAATGGGTTGCCCCTAGCCCTTTTTGAGACATGGTCCCACTAAATTGCTGAAGCTGGCCTTGAACTTGTGATCCTCCTGACTCAGCCTCCTAAGTAGCTAGGATTACAGGGCCTGGCTCTATAAAGAGGAATTTAAATAATCACTCTCTGTAGGAGATGTTTGCCTCCCATGTGAAATCCCACGGTGTGAAGCTTTCTTGCTACTCCCAGGAGGCCCAAGTACCCTGACCCACTGAACTTTAACATGGGTCCTGTAAGAAACCCATTTTACAGAACTGCAGTTTGAGGCACTGAGACCACAAAAGCAAATGGTTCACAGCTGGAAATGCAGAGCCACAACTGAACACCAGAAGGTAGCTCGAGTGCCCTGTCCTATGTGTTGGAGCGGCCCCAGCACCCTGAACCCACCCATGTTGGTGGTCACCTGGGGTAAGGGGCTATACCAGGTATCCAGTGACTCAATGTCCAGTGTCCTGGTCCATTTGCCAGGGTTGGGGAAGGTAAGGCTTGAAGGACAGGTAAACTGAGGCCTGGCAGAATGGAAGTGTTCCTGTCTCCTCACAGACAGGGACCATGAAGGCAGTGCTGGGGTTGGGAGATGCAGTAGTGCTGGAGACCTTGCTGGGCTTTACAGAAGAGAGGTGAGGAGGGAGGTGGCCTCATTAGCAGGACTTGGCCTCCTCCCCTGTGCTCATCTCTCCCGGAGGATGGTGAGCGGGGAATCCATTATCGGGCAAAATAGCAGCTGCTGACGTGAAAATGAAATATAGATTCAATACCTGCGCCTTCGGCTCACAAATCATGCCCCCCGGCCCAGGTGATAGCCGGCACAGACGCTCAGCTCAGATAACGGAAAGGAGGGGACACTGTGGGGACGGGGGACAGGCTGCACCCTCCAGCTCTCTCTGGGGCTTGGGAACTCAGAGCAGAGACCAGGACCCAGGCTCAGCTTCTCTAGGTGCCCACGGCCTCCTGCACACACTAGCTGGGGTCCTGGGAGCAGGCGACTGCTGAGCTGCCCCCCACCCAGGAGCTCCTCACCCCACATGCTCTGTGGGAGCTCCCCACCTCCCACCCCTGGCCAGTGCCAGCCTCCTTGCAGTCTGAGGCTGCAGCTCAGTCTGTGATCTGGGGGTTGCCCCCAGAGCTGCTTGTTTCCCTGGCTGTGGGCAGCTGTGCCACTTGCTCAAGTGCCCACTTCCTGCTCTTGTGCATTCAGCCAGCAGTTTACTCAACTTTTACGAGTGGGTTGGTGGGGAACTCATCCCCGTACAATGCACTCAGGGACCCTGACAAGTAATTTAATTTAAAACAGCCTTGCAGTAAAAACTCAGGACGGAACACTGCCGAGTCTTGGGGGTTATTTAACAAATTGCCTCGCAGATAAATACATTAAAATGATTCTCAAAGTGGAGTTGTGCAAAGTTGAAGTAAAATTAAGAAAGTTGAATCAAAATGTAAATTAATGGCATTGAGAGATAGCAGCGTTTGCATTGGCAGGAGTCATGCTTGAGGAGTGTTGGCAGCATTCTGGGCTTCTGTTCTGGTGACGTGGCACTTCCACACCGTGCCAGAGCCCCTTCTATTCAGGCAGAAGCAGCTGGGGATGAGGCTGCTCTGACCCACTGAGCCGCTGCCTGTGCTACCCTCCCTTTGGGGACACTCACACCCACCAGTGACTCCATGCCTGCCTCCATCCAGCCCAGCTCCACCTTGGTAAACAGGGGCTTCCCATGTGCATCCCTTGCTGGGTGACAGAAACGTATAAGGCAGATTGGGCACGATAAGAGCTGGTAGAGATTAGAACCTACCATTGCACAAAGACCTAGAATGACAGTGGTTATCTCTCAGGCACACATTTACACCTAATGAATCTTTTTTTTTTGGTACCAGGGATTGAACTTGGGACCTTGTGCTTGCAAGGCAGGCTGTGGAATCACTGAGCTAAATCCCCGGCCCTACACCAAATGAATCTTTCAACAGCCCCGAAACACTGGTGACAGCATTCCCATTTGATTGACAAGCCGAGTCCAAAGATGAAAAGGCAGCCCTGGCGGGACCCCGTGTGCCAAGGTCTTTGGCTTCTGACTCCTCCAACCCGCACCATGGGCCTTTCTCACTTACCTGTGTGTCTGTCTGGCCCCACTGTGGTCAGGGAAGCTCAGGCTTAGCTGGTTGCCAGCCCGGGTACCCAGATAATGGGCTCAGAAGCTGCTGTACCCCCCTTCTGCCCATGTGGACCTGAGCTCCTGAGCAGCCCTCCCACTGTGGGTAGGGTGAGCCTGGGCCTTCCTTGGAGGTTCTCAGAAGTGACTGGCACCCCTGTCCCCCTCCCCCAGGATGGAGTGGCTCTGGGGCAACAGGCAGCTCCTAAAATGTAATCTGGGGCTGCCTTGTTGGATGGTGTTGTGCCGATCAGCTGGGGAAAGTAGAGAGGATCCCCAGGGAGTCATGCAGGGCAAGATAGGGCAGATGAAGCCCAGGAGTTGGCTGGATGAGGTTCCATGAGCACCCCTCCCGCAAGGCAGCCTTTTATTTGCAGGAGGCAGAGCAGGAAGGTGGCTGTGGAAGTGGTGGTAGAGGGGCCATGGTGAACGTTCTCACCTGGAACCACAGTCCTATCTGACACCTGAGACAGCTCAGAACATGCAGGGGAAGGTGCTGCCAGGCCTGGGTGAGGCTCAGGCTGTCAGCCGGTGGGAGGCCGGAGGCCCCTGGGCCAAGGCTGGGCTGGCTCAAGGAAGAGGTGGTGCAGGGGTTTCTCTCTAGCTCTAACCCAAACCCTGAGGAGTCTCAGGGAACCCCGAAGCATGGAGCCAGACCCTCCCCGAGTCTGGCCCTGGGTGGAGGGTGGCTTGGCCTGAATGGGGAGGTGAAGGCCTTTCCCATCCCAGATGCTGTGGGGCAGCTGTGGTGGGGGCTGGGCTGCAATGGCTGACCCCACCCCTGGCGGAGACAGTCCTCTTCTGCTTCTCTGCAGGGCCACAAGTGGAGCCAAGGGCTCCTAATGTGGGCGTGGTGGGGTGAGGCATGGTGACGCCCCCACCGAGGTCGGCTGCTGCTGCTCATTTAACATTTCATCGGGAGACCTCTGCGAGCTTTGGGCAGCTGCCGACGCAACAGGCTTCTTATTGACAGTCATTAAGTCTTTAGCAAATGGTTGAGGGAGAAAAAATAATCGTGATGAGGATTTATCTTGGGAGCCCCCTAGACCTCAGCTGCAAAGGCACGCGGCCCAGTCCCTCCCCCGCAGGATCAAAGTCCCTCTGCAGGTCAAGCGGGGGAGGGAGCCGGGAGCTGGGGGGACTAAGGGCGGCAAGAGGGGAAGGCAAGCGCTAAGCTCCGCGCTGATGCTCCCCGCCTGTCTCGATCCTTGTGGCAGCCTGCTATTATTGGACCCCTTCCATAGCTGTAGTAACTGAGGCCCAGGCTCCTGTCTCATGCCCAGGGTCACACAGCTGGCGGGGTGACAGTGAAGGGGGGTGAATCCTGTAGAATCAGGTGGAGCGTCTGAGATGGCTGATAAGAGCCCTGCCACTGCCCAAGCAGTGAGGGTGAGGCCAGCCCTGGGGGAAGAACTGGGCTTCTGGGATCCCTGGGCCGCTCTGAGCAGCCGGGGAGGATTCAGAGCCTCCAGGCTTCCCAGCGGATCTCTCTCTAGGAAAATGGAGCCGGAATTGCCTCCCCAGCAGGGCCTCGGTGGGAGGGAGTGTGCGTGTGAAGGAAGTGTTTGGAAAACTATAAAATGCCAAACAAACCAGAGGCTGGCGGGAAGCTTTTCTGACCTTCCTTGCGGGCAGGCTGGGGATAGGCAGGCCTCCTGGAAAGCTGCCTGCCCTGCGGGGAGCAGTCAGGTGGGATCCAACCCCAACCGCTACCTCGACCCCCAGGAGGAAAAGGAGGAGAAAGCGCCATAACTAACTGGCCTATGCTGGAGCCTCGGGGGCCTCCCAGCCGATTGGGGCAGATTTAAAAGGACTTTGAAAAATAAAAAAGGTAAAACAGCAAAACCGCTGCCCATTCCTCCTGCTGCAATAAAAATGGATTTATTTGTTCGTGGAATGAAATTTAATAACTTTGGAGGGAGATGAGGCGGAACAATAATAGGTTTTTTTTTTCTTTCTCTTTTTGGAAGGGGGGAAAAGGAAGGCGTGAAGCGGGGTGGGGGGCCTTCTGGGACAGATGGGGAAGGGGTGTTGGAGACCAAGTCCTCCAGGGGAGGGCTAAGTACGGGGAGCAGCGGCTGTCTCCACAGCCTGCTCCAAAGAACACAATCCTCAGACCTGCACAGTTCATAGCCCCCCCAGACAGCCATGCTCCCTCGTCTCTATTTTCCCCTGGGCACTCCTGCCAGACCAGTCCTCCGGACTCCTACCAGGCCCCTGCTGGGCCCTCCACCCACTGGGGATGCAGTTCTGCCCTCATGGGAATTCTCTTCACCCCTCAGCTTCCTCCGGAAAGACCTCCTCCAAGGCTCCCCTGGTGCCCAGTGGGAGGCAGCTTTCCCTCCCCCCCTGAGGGCCCCCATCCCACCTCCCTGGAGCCTCTTCCCCATGTCCGTGGCTCTCCCCATGCCTATTCCATGCAGCACAGGGCTATGTGGGGTGCTAGGGTGCTTGTAGATTTCAACTGGGATCTAAGACCTGGGGTCCAGGCTAAAGCAGCTCTCTGGCCAGGCAGGGTGGGGCAGGAGATGAAGCCCAGGAGGCTTTCTGGCAATGTTTGTTTAATGAATGAGTGGAAGTCATGGCCGGAGACCCAGTGTTTGCCTTCTCCTTACCTAGGCAGAATCAGTGCTGGGACTGCATTGAGATTAAAGAGAACATCCCTTTGGCTTGACTGCCTGGGTAGCTATAGTTCCAGGACTAGCCCATGGTTAACAGACAGGGGGATGGCTATAGACAGGGTGGGAGGGCTTAGTGCCCTACCCCCCCCCAAAAAAAAACTACTGCTCTTCCAGCTACAGGTTGTTATCTCTCTGGGCCTCAGTTTCCTCACTTGAGAGCTGGGTATCACAGAATCTCCCAGCCTGGTAGTTACAGGATCCTCTGTCAAGCAGGAGGCCGAAGGGTCAGTTCTGAACACCAACTGACCCACCCCACCCTCCCTGAACTGTGTGACCCAAAGACTATAGGGGATGTGTCACTGGGAGGCTGTGAGTTGAGACCCATTCCAGCCAGGCTGTGGGGAGAGGCTGGTGGTAGCAGGAAGCTGGGGAGTATCCTCAAGGAGACACCAGATCTGTCCAGTGCCTGTTTCAGGTCCCAGTCCCGAAGCCTGGAGAGGCCTGAGCTGCTAAGAGGGCCAGGAGGCTCTGAAGCTGCTTGGCTGGTCGATACCAAAACAAACGCACTATTGACCGCACAGCGCACTAAATCCTCCCGGCAGACAAGATGATGTGAGCCTGAATCAAATTGACTGCTGAACTCATAACAGCCTGGCCTGGCCTGCCCAGGCAGCGGGGATGGAGTGCGGAGCTGCCCCTGGACTGGGCGGTGGGGGCCGGTGCTTGGGGTGCTGGCCCTGCACCCAACTCCCAGGCTGGGCTTGGAGGTCAGCCAAGGAGTGCAGTGTGCAGGTGTCACAGCCGGGCCTCTGGGGGTGGCCTTGCAGCAAGGCTGCAGCAGCCAGAAGGCAGGAATCCCAGGAGCTAAAATTAGGTCCAGCAGACCCAGTTAAAAAAAAAAAAATTATATAACATTAAATAAATACCAGAAAATACATGTGGTATCTCTAAGTCATGAAGCATCATAATAAACCAAACACTGAACTCGCCAGGCAGA
Organism: Heterocephalus glaber; assembly: GCF_000247695.1. The sequence continues at coordinate 22,215,998 of NW_004624767.1, read as the reverse complement.
TGAAGCCCAGAGGTTAACCTGAGGAGAGCAGTATTCTCCCATCTTGCCGAGTGGCCCTTCTTCATGCCCCTGTGTCAACAGGTGGGGTCAGTGAAGTGCCCTCCTCGTTCTGAGCCCTGGTGACAGGGCTGCTCTGTGGGGACGAGTTAAAACCTGCAGAGTGCCAGGCATGTGGTCAGAGGCAACTGCTCTGGGCACATGGGGCTCCTGTGTCCCTTGGTCTGTGTGTAGTGTCTGTGAGCCCGGTGCTGCCCTGCACACCTCAGTGTGGGGTGAGGGCACAATACTCCCCAGAGTGGAGGCCTCTGATCTGCTCCAGTTGCCCCATTTTATGAAGGGTCCTGTGCCTGAGAGAGGGGTCAGGACTGGCCCACAGCGATTCACAGGCAGAGCCATAGACTGGGCTCCTGGATAAGAACTAGTTGGGGGGCAAAGACCCCCAGCCCAGGGTTCTGAGTGCCTCAGGCATCAAGCATAGACCCCTAGGGCTGCCTGCTCCTGCCTCAGTGTACCACCTCATCCAGCCATCATTTATTCACAAGCATTTCTTGGAGACCTGCTCTGTGCTGATGGAGATCTGTGATTCATGGGCTGTGATTCATGGGCTGTCACCTAGACCTCCAATCCCCGCACCCTGAGATGGAGGTCCAGGAGTTCTGCCTTTGAATCTCACTGGCCACTTTTTGGGTCCCCCTCTGGTACACCACTCACCTGCTGGGAGCCTCACTTTGGGGCTCCTTAAGACAGACAGAACAAAACTGGAGGTTTTTGGAAGGATTAACTGAGGTCTTATGTGATTCTTATTAATGAACTTATTAATTCACAATTAGTGCCAGCGTGCAGCGGCCACCCGCTCTGACCCAGGTACAAGAAGTTCGGGCCAGGGCTGGTGCACTGGGTGCATCTGTTATGGGCGGGAGCCGTGCGGTCTGGTGCTTCAGATGGTGTGTGAGTACACGTGCGCATGAGGGCTCTCGACACCCAAACACCGCAGGGAGCAAAAGCTGGGCCTTGGAGAGGAAACACTGTGTGAAACATGGAAAGCACCAGCCAGTCTAGGACCAGGGAGGGGAGCCCCCAGTCCCCAGGCTGCCAGGCCAGAGTCACAGCAGGGACCTGGGTTTGGCCAGGCCACCTCTGGGGTAAGGGTTGCAGGACTGCCTGGGATGGGGGGTGGCGCTGGAGCCCTGGCCCTGAGGGTACACTGGAGCCCAGGCAAGGGGGGAGAGGTCTGGCAGCCCTCCATATCCCCAGTGTGCCCACAGCAGGTCACAGAATCCCCCTCCCCACTCCTGCCTGCCTCCCCCAAAGGAAGGATCACCTAGAATGTCACAAGTAGACATTCTGAGGCTGGCTCAGGGCAGTGATCTCCTTTTATGGTGGAGAAATTTTGGCACAGAAGAAGGAAGGGGTTTTCCAGAATCTTCTTCATGGGGTACTTTGCCTCTTTCTACCAGGGAGTGAGGCTGAGCGCCGTCAAGGCCCCGCCCAGCTCTGCAAGAGTTTTCCTGACTTCTGCCCTGTCACCTCTGGCAAGGGCTTCCAGTGCCAAACAATGTGCCCCACCTGTGGGGTCCCTGGTGACCCTCAGAACAATGCTGGCAGGGAGGACCTTTTATGTTACAGATGAAGAAAGGCACGGGCCGGGCATTGAGCTCAGTGGCGTCATACCTGCCTCAAAAGCACGAGGTCCTGAGTTTGATCCCTGGTACCCAAAAGAAAAAAAAAGAAAGGCACTCAGAGAGGTTCCCTTTCTGGTCCAAGGTCACAGAGCAAGAGAGGTGAGGTGGGGAAGCAGTCCCCATGCCCCCTCCTGACCCTCAGCTTCCCTCTCTGCTGGCCTCTATTGCAGGATGTCCCCCATCACTGATCTGGGCTCTCCTCCAGAGGGCTCTTCCCCCCACACCCCAGAATGTCCTGGCCATCCGACTCCATTTTCCCTACCATTAAAAGATACCATTAAACTGCCTATTCCAGCTGGGGTCCCAGGTTATTGAACGGAGTCACTGCCAAGTCCCCAGGCTCAGGTGTCAAAGGCTGTGGAGATTAGGGCTCACTGCAGGGAGCCAGAACTTCTCTTTTCATCAGGGAGCCTCCTGACCAGTCATGAAGATGCCACCAGGGCCAAGGGCGCCACTTCCTGTCAAATCAGTAGGCTCCTCACCACTGCACCCCTTTCCCCAGGGCTGCAAAGGGAGGTCCAGGGATCCGAGCCCCCAGCCCAGATACCTGCAGGACAGAAGGGACAGTGAGGACAGGGAGGGCTTGGCCCTGGGGTAGGCTTGGGCTCCAAGGCTCCACCTTGTCCTCTCTGAGCCTCTTGTTCCCCTCAGGGAAAATAAGATGTGAGGCTGATGTGCAGGGTAGCAGTGCAGGTCTGAGGCCAGAAGCCTGGGCAGGCCTGGTCACACATGCCAGCAGCACCCGCCCCAGGACCTGGGCCATGTTGAGACAGGCTAGGACCCTCCTGTGATGGAGCTGCAGAACTCCTACCCATCCTTGAAAGCCTCACTCAGGAGGAATTTTGGGCTCTGGGTCTAACCCAGTCCCTTGACACTTGACATGTGTCCTTTCTTTTGATCCTCATGACAATCTGTTATTATTCCTGTTTTACAGATGGGGACTCTGAGAGTCAGAGAGGCTAGGTAACTTACCCAAAGACACCCAGCTAACAGGTGGCAGAGCCCCAGACAGCCTCAAACCAAGGATACAGAGGGAGGGAGGAGGATTATCTGGCCCCACTGCCCTCCTCCCCTAGGTGGCTGGGGTCTGGTCCCAGTTCATCCTGATGTGACAACCTACACAGCTCTGAAGATGGTCGGGGGGCTCCAATCTGCTGGAGGGGAACAGCCCAGAGGTCCACTCCCTTGCACTCTCTGCTCCCCTTCCTGTAGCCAGATGCAGCTCCCTGAAACACAGCCAGACCCTGGCATGGTCACACAGCAAGGAAAGAATGGACTCCCCAGGGCCCCTGCCGGTTCACTCACCTTCACCAGACCCTATGACCTCAGGATCCTTACCTCCCAGCACACTGCATGCTGACTTGGGGTGTAGACACCTCTGGGGGTTCTGGGCACAATGAACAGCCCATTACTCCCTCAGGATCTCCAGTACCCAGACCTGGCCTGGCACAACACAGGCTGGCTGGGTGTACCAAGTGAATGAAAGAGTGATCTCACCATGCTGGTACAGGGGACCTGGAGACTGACTTTCGGTCACTGCCGAAGCTCTCACCTGGCATCAGCTCATGGGACCCTCACAGCAGCCTCATTTGGTGGATGCTGTTATTATCCCTATTTTCCAGAGGAGGAACCTGAGGCTCAGGGAGGGAGGTGAAAACTGAAAAGGTCACATAGCCCAGGAGGAGGTCACCCTACTGACTATGGAGCTGGAGGTGTGACCTGGGTGGACACTGAGATGATACAGGTGGCTTATGGCACCGAAGTGAGGATGTGACAGCTGACCCAGAGGGACAGTGTAGCCAGGGTATGGCAAACCTGTTGGCCACCTCCCTGGAGCAGTGGGACAGGATGGAGGTGGAGAGAGACTTGGTCCAAAGAAGCGGAGTTGCCAGATTTAGCAAATAAAAATACCAGCCCCAATCACATTTGAATTTCAGATAAACAACCATTTTTGTACATCTCATGCAATATTTGGGACATATGTACTCTAAAAATTATTTGTGGTTTGTCTGAAAGAAGCACTTCAGTGGATTCCTGTATTTCATCTGGCAGCCCTCCAAGGAGGGGGTAGAAAGGACCCCAGGAGGTGAGATTACAGCTCAGTTTACATTCAGGGAAACTGAGGCCTGGAGAAGGCCTGTTACTGACAGAGCTGAGGGCCCCAGGCTTTGAACACCCATCTCTCTACTCAGGTCCAGGCCTGGTGCCCCTGCCTTGCCCCCACCCCACTGCAGCAACCCCACATCCCACGCCTCCCATGCTCCTGGCTGTTGCTCTGCTCTGCTCGGGCTAAGACTTCCTCACGTGGAAGTGATCGGGATGGAGTGAATTTTCACAGCTGGGTTATCACCTCCTAAAAATAGGGCTGAGTGATGGATGGGAGCTGTCGCCAGGCCCTGGAGCCGTGTGAATTGGGTTGGAGGGAAGGAGGGGATGGTGGAGGGCAGGGGTCCACCTACCCCAGCCCAGGGCCCTCAGCCTCTGGTGACACCTCTAGCCCCTAGGGGTGCCTGCAACCCTTTCTCATTGGCAGACATGCTGCTTATGCCCGAGGTCTTCAGAGCTGGATCTAAGCCTCCTGGGGAGATGACTGGGCAGACAGCAGCTATGTGGACCAGACTGACTCATCTGCCCACCAGGTGCCTCTGCTGGGCAGCTGGAAATGTCCACATCCGGCCAGGATGGAAGAGTTCAGCATCCTTTCAGGGCTGCCTCCAGGAAGGATGTCTAAGGGGAACAGCCTGTCACAGGGCTCCCCTGCACTCTGTCCCTCCCCAGCTGGGCCTGTTCTCAGATGTGAACTTTTAAATTTTTTTTTCCCAGTTTCTTTGTTTTTAAAGGGGCATCAGGACTGGGGATTTAGCTCAGAGGTTCCACTGCCTGCCTCAAAAGCACAAGGTCCTGGGCCGGGGATTTAGCTCAGTGGTTTCGCCGCCTGCTGCGTAAGTGCAAGGATATGAGTTCAATCCCCAGTACCAAAAAAACAAAACAAAACAAAAACAGCAGGCCATCATACTATACCATGGCCAGAGATTTAACTCAGTGGTTCTGGCACCTGCCTCGCAAGCGCAAGGTCCCAAGTTCAATCCCCAGTACCAAAAAATAAAAAAATAATATTTAAAAAAAAAATCGCAAGGTCCCAAGTTTGATCCCTGGTACGAAAAAAAAAAAAAAAAAGACCCATCAGCCTGGCCTAAGGATCCAGGTGCTGATGGGTATTTGTGGAGATAAGAGACAAATCTGGGTTCTGCGTGGGAGGGGTGTACAGATATGTGGCTCCCTCCTTCCCAGTACTGACACACATGCATCCAGCCCGCACAGACCGACTCACACAGTCACACTGATGGCACTTAGTGATGGACGCACCAGTAGACACACTCATGATGGACACTGGCAGTACACAGGCACACATCTCTCCCTGTAGATACTAAGATTCAAGTGCAGGCCTCTGGGCCCTGCCTCTCACCACACAGTGGGCTGGCACTGCCGACAGAGGGAGGAGCCCAACTCACAGCTGGACAGGGCTCCTGGGTAGGCCTGTGGCTATGCTTCAGGAGCACAGGCTTCCAGGCAGCAGAGTGCTCACAGACCCTTGTGCATTCTAGGGACTGTGGCCTGAAGTAGATGAGCCTGGATGGGCTCTCTGACCCTGTCCTCCCTGGGGTCCCAGGGCTGTCCCTATGTCCCACCCTGGGCTGCAGGGAGCGGGGAGGTGCGAGGGCTCTGAGTGGCCTGCCCCTTCCCCACACTCTGTGTGTGCCTAGCTGGCGGGTGCTGGGGACAGTGCCTCCTCCCTCCCACTTCTCAGCCTGTGGACTGCACTCGGCTGGGCCAGCTGCGTGTCCGCTCTCAGGGGGGAGGCACTGCGGAATTACAATATTAAATGCAGCTGCACTGACACGCGGCCTCAATCCAATTACGCCAGGAAACAAGAGGAGCCGCTTAGGCTAATCTGGTTATTCTGGCTCGGCTTCTCCGCGAAGCCATGCAGGGATGCCCAGGAGGGGCGCTGTCTGGGTGGGCAGTGACCTAGGCATGGCTTGCATGCCAGCGGGTCCCTCAGTTCCCTCCGCTGAGGCGGCTGTGCTCCTGCTGGTGGGACACTGTCCTTGTCCTTCAGGTATTTACCCACCTGCGCCTCAGCTTGGAGGTGCCCGGCTGTGTTGAGGGAGGACCAGGCAGTGAAGAGGAGCCACAGAAGATGAGGGGCTGATTGAGATGCTGGGGCACAGGCCAGTGTGAGGATGAGGCACTGACTGAGCAGGCTGTCCCAGTGGAGGGGACAGCAAGCACTCGCATGGGGAGGGATGTGGCAGCTCTGGAACTTGAAGGGGAAGCCAGTGTGCGGGAGGGCTAAGGGATGAGGACCCTGGACAGTCCTTTGATCAGATTTTGGCTCCCAGAGGCTCCCTGGACAGACTGGATCTTTTGGTCCCCAGGGCACCGCCTGCAGAGAAGCCACCAGTGCATTAGACGCCTCTGGGAATTAGACCGATAGGGTCACACTCTGGGGGTGTGCTTAGAGGGAAACAGATTTGGAGCTGGAGGCTGTTGAAGGGAGGAAAACCCTAGGAGGGGTGCATTCAGGGAAAGGAGGGTATTGGAGCCAAGATGGGACGGGTGAGCAGGAGTGAGCCAGGCCAGCGGGGAGGGTGGATGGTCAGGGCTTCCAAGCAGTGGGGACCTGGACCACAAGTGCAAAGGCTGGGCAGTGACAGACGGTGCCGTCACGGGCTGGGGTGGGAGGTGGCTGTGCAGACCTAATTCAAAGCCTGTGGGAGCTAAGACCCCTGGAGGAAAGGGTGGGGCAGGGGACAGGGAGAACTGGGCAGTGGGGACAGGGAGGGAGAGAGCTGCACTCAGGGGTATATGGAGTGCAAATGAAGGAGAAGAGGGCACTTTCATCTGCAGGCACAGCCCAGGCCTGAGGACCACTAGGCTTAAGGAAGGCGTAATAGGGAGCCAATGAAAGCTCTTGAGTGAGGAAGTCACAAGATCAAAGTTTGTCTTCAATCAGGGTTGCATCATGGAAAGATTTAAACTGACCTGAGTTCAATTCTCAGCTGTATTTGTTCACTTGAAACCTTGAGCAAGCTCCTTCCCCTCTCTGAGCATGGGACTATTTTTGCTTTATAGGCTTGGTTCAAATTTATTTTTGAAATCTGAGATACAATCGACCCTCAGGGGATTGATTCTAGGAACTCCTCCAATGCCAAAATTTGCAGATGCTCGACCTTTGTATTTGCATATAACCTATGCACATCCTCCTGTATATTTAAACCATCTCTAGATTACTTATGATACCTAATACAATGTAAATGCTACGTAAATAGTTGTTGCCCTGTATTATTTAGGGAATGACAAGAAAGTCTGTGTTTGTTCAGTACAGATGCAATACCCCCCACCCAATTTTTTTTTTTTGTACCGGGGATTGAACTCGGGTCCTTGTGCTTGTGAGGGAAGTGGCAGAAGCACTGAGCTAAATCCCTGGCCCTCCACCCAACATTGTTGATTCAGGGTTGGTTGACTCCTTGGATATAGAACTTGTTGATACCAAGGGCCAACTCCAACTGTCTCACGTCCCATACAATTTACCCCTTCCAAGTTCAGAACTCAGGGGTTGTTTTACATATTCACCAGGCTGTACAAGTACATCATGATTCTAGAACATTTTCATCATCCCAAAAGGAAGCCTCTGGTTTGACATCTGTAAAATGGGGATGAAAACAAGAACTTGAGTCTAAGAAGGTGGTAAAGGTGGATGGGAGAGGCCTCTGTGTCATGCTTGACCTGTAGGGTGCAGAAATGTGTCCCTTTCCCATGTTTTTCCCATGCTGCTTTCCTTACCCACTGAGCTGCTCAGCGCAACACCCCCACTACGAAGATCTACACTGCCCAGTTCCCTGGGGGTTTTCCAGTGGGGGAGACAGCAAGCAGGAGAGAACATGGGAGGTAGGAGGCCTGCAGGTGGATGCAGGGATCCCTCTTAAAGGCAGGTGCTGCTCGGAGTGAACAGAGTGGTCCCCAGGGTTAGGTGATGGGAGGACCCTCGGAGCGGGGTGAAGGTGCCACGAGCAGCATCAGTGGTCACCCCAGGTAGCCTGTGGAGCAGTTTCCCTGCAGGGGAAGATTTCAAGGGGACCCCCAACTCTCCTGAAGGCGCCACACTCTCAAATTAAGTGACATTATCCTCTGCCATCTTCCTTGCAAAAGGTGACCCTTCTTAATTATTTAAAAATCAACTAGCATGAATTAATGTATTGTGAGTGGTCCAGATGTTGGGCAGAGTTGGGAACATCACACACTGATCCTGGAGCCTGCCTTGGACATGACCCATGAGGGGCTCTGCCTGCCATGTGGGGCGCTGTGGGCACTGATATAACCTCCAGAACCACATAGTCCATGGTGTCCTCAGAGCTGGTGACCGTGAGCACAGGCCAAGGAGGGAGATGCAAGGTGGGTGAAGACCTTTCAAGGCATTTTCCACCTGCTGCCTTCTATATGGACGCGATCCCCACAGCTGTGTCAATAAATCAGCCATTTGCAGATCAAGCACCTTCCTGCGACAGGACCAATGTGTGTGAGCTGCCCAGTCCTAGGCTGCGCTTGGGGCATGGGCAGGGACAACTGGGCTGTGCTCCTTTCCCAGGTCCCTCAAGGCTCCCAGGCTGGGAGCCCCACTCCCACTTTGGCAGGGAAGCCAGGCCAGGGTCAGGCCCAGGCGCCCTGGCCTCTCGAAGCACTGGGCCCTTTGTGCGTGTGGCACAGGGTGGCTGAGCCCTGCAGGTGGGAGGGAATCCTGCCTCCTGTTCTGGAAGGGGGTGCAGACTTGGGGTGAGGCTATGGGGCCCCTGTCTCAGAGCTGGCACCAGGGTAGTGAGTGGGTTTCCACACCTGGAATCCCAGACCTCTGCCCTTCTCCACCGTATATAGGCTCTTGGGTCCCTCGAGGGGAAGCTGGGGTGTTGGGGTGTCATCCATGGGGTTCCCCTCCCAGAGAATTCTGGGGGATTCCTGGACCTTGGCATTTGGGAGCAGTTTGACTCCTAGAGGCCATCATGCTGCCTGCCCCAGACCTATTGCCCTTAGCTCTGATTTTCCCTCAGTTTGGAAGATGCAGGTTTGCACCTGCTATGTCCCAGCCTCCCTTGTCCCCTCTGGTCCTGACTCCTTCCTCTGCACATCTCTCCCAGTCATCCAAACACCACGTGCTGTTTGCACCTGCTGCATGCCCACAGCCTGCTCAACCCTTCCTGCATTTTGTCATTTCATTCCACCAACCACCCACAAGGTGGGGGGCTATCACTCCCATTTTCCAGGTGAGGAAACTGAGGCTCAAAGAGTTGTGGAGACTCCCCAGTTGCAAAAATGAAGGAACAGGACTCGAACCCTAGCTCATCTGCTTTGCATGTCTGGGTTCCCCCCACCTCCCTCTCCTGATCCTCTCGTATTATGTTGTATTTCTGTAAGCTGCCACAAATCCTCCAGAGAATGAGCTGGGAATAAATAAATAAGTACATAAGTAAATAATGAGAGACTGCAGCAAGATGCTGACACTGGGTCAGTTCTGAGACCGGTGTCCACCGGAGTGGGAAGCAGCGTGGACGGGACTTGCTCCACCCCTTCTTTGGGGTGGGGGTGGGGTGTCGTGGTACCCCAGCCAGACAACCAAGGCCAAGGGGGGTCATGGGGCCCATGCAGTGTGCAGGGGTCTGGGGGAGTGCAAGTGGGTGTGGCCCCATGCCAGCTCATCACCACACAGCCTCTCCAGGGAGGGAGGGGAGACCCTGATTCTCCTGTCACAATGCAAATCTGTTGACACAGTAGTCCCTGCACCCTCATGAGCACAGATTAGCTCTGTGCTTGTCAGGGACAGAGTTGGGTCCCCGAGCAGGAGGACGAAGGGCCCTCCAGCCCTGAAGGGAACAGAGCATGCAAAGGGTGGACACAATGGGGAGGGTTCAGTCCAGGTTTTCAGGTGCCAGAGGGTCTGAAGGAGGGACCCCAAATTCCTTGGGGTGACCACAGGTTAAGGGACCACCAAAGAGACATTGAAGGGCTCTGAAGATGCCAGTCTCCACTGCCTTGGGTGGAATGGAGCCTTATCCGCATAGCTGGAAAGGTATTGGACTCGGTCCCAGCTTTTGGTGGCCCTTCAGGAGATGAGGCCAGAGGTGAGAATGCAGCCCAGCCCCGACCTGTGCTGGGCGTGTGTTTGTGCTGAAGGAGGTGCGTGGTGGTATCCTGTGCATGTGTGGGGCACACACACCTCCTGCAGCCCCAGAGATGCTGCCTCCTCCCTTCCGCAACCTCCCCCTTAGGCCTGGGGCAGAGCAGCCACAGGGACACAGCCTCTGAAGGTGACACGGCTATTTCTGGGCCTGGAACCATGCCAGCACCAGCATGAACATGTGTGACGTGTGTGTGTGTGTGTGTGTGTGTGTGTGTGTGTGTGTGTGTGCATTGCAGGTAGGGAGGAGGCCTGTCCCCCAGCCTTGAGGAGCTCCTGGCACACACTCTGCCAGAATGCCCTTCCTTGCAGGAGCTCCTCCTGCCCCTCCATGACCCTCTGCTGTGGTGGCCCAGATGTGGTCTGCAGTCAGTGGACGTGTGGGGCTGACTTGGCCATCCCTGCTAGAGCCCTGGAGCAGTCTCCTCCTCTGTCTCTTCTCCAGTCTCTTCGCTTTCCTTGTCTTAAAATGGGTAGGCATAGGGCTGGGGATTTAGCTCAGTGGCTCTGTGCCTGCCTCACAAGCACAAGGTTCTAAGTTCAATCCCCGGTACCAAAAAAAAAAACAAAAAAAACTGTTAAAATGGGTAGGCAGTGCTGGCTTGGAACCTAGGCAGCACCCAACACACTAGGAGATGAGAACTGCATGCTCAGGCAGGGGACAGCTAGGAGGGAGCAGGGTGTGCATGCCTTGGCCCCCATACTCCATGCTTCAGGTAACCCCAGCACTGTCCCTCATCCCACCAGCCCCAGACTGAGTGGACCAAAAGCCACACCCTGTGCCCAGAGAAGGAGGGCCCAGCCCTGGTAGAATGAAGGACTACAAGGCTTTTTGGGAGCTGGGAAGTGTAGATCAGAGTGTGCCCTTGCTCGTGCTGCCCTGAGAGTGAGGGCTTCTGTTTATCCAGGGGCTCAGTTCCACATATTATGTCATCTAGTAAGAACTGGGTCTATTGTGATCCCCATTTCACAGATTAGGACGCTGAGGCTTACAGAGGCCCAGTCATTTGCTTGAGTTCCCCCAGCATGTCTGAGGGGTTCAAGCCCCAGCTGTCAGGCTCTGGGGAAGACTGGAGGTTCTGGGAAGAAGATGGGACTAAGGGCAGTGGGAAGGGGCCCTGAGTGGACACGTGGGGTGCCCAGGGCTGTGTGGGGCCCCTCTGGTGAGCTGAGCCCAGAAGCCCCAGCGGAGGCCTTTCCTGCCCAAAGCCGATCCTGCCCTGTTCAATTTCAAACTGAAGTGCAATCAAACCTCAGCGCCTGCTGCGCCTGCCCCAAATCCAATTGGCGCTCTGATTTCTCTTGGGCGGCGGGCGGCCTTCCGGGGAGGAAGGGAGAGGCTGCCACAGGGGCAGGAGAGCCGGCAGGGATGAGGCCATTTGTCTGGGGCAGCCAGCTCGGCTGGCCGGGATCTTCCACCCAAATTAAATTTTAACCCAGCTCATAAATCTTCCTCCAAGTCCATCCCCGCTGGGTCCACGGTAGCTGCAGCATGTGCCGGCACAGGGCAGCCCAGTCCCTTTGCCTGTGTGGCTGCCGGGCAGCCTAGTTGGGGAGCAGGGACAATGGCCCACAGACAGGCAGCAGGCTTTGGACCATAGGGCTGGTGAAAGGCTCAGGCTGGTTGCCAAGAGCAGAGGCTGGGTCCCTGCGGGGTGTGAGTGGGGCTGGGTTCAAATTCCAGATCTGCCTCCCCGGGCAACACCAGTTTAGGTCTGTTCCTAACTTCTCCAGGCCTCGTGTCCTCTGCTGTGAGGTGGGGAAGGAACAGCATTCCCAGAGGGAGCCAGGGAGGAGGGAGGGAGATGATGCTGAGAAAATTCTGGGGGCCACAGACAGGGCTGTGCTCAGCGCCCCCCCCCCCCGGAAGAAGGGCCAGCTGCCCCTTTCTGCTCCACAGATGGTGAGTTGCCCTGCCACCCTCCGGGGAAGCCCCGTCAGGGTAGCCTCAGGGTGAAGTCCAGACCCTTCACCACTGACTTTTCCCTCTCTGGGCTTCCCTTCAAATGCCACAAGGGCAACCTTCCTCCTTCCTGGGCCTTTGCATGTGCTACTGTCACCACTGGGGATGTTTTCTCTACTGCACAGGAGATGATGTCCAGGGGCGGGGGGTTGGCCCACAGGCCCTGCCTGATCCATGGAAGCAGACCCTGTCCTCACTCCTCAATGGTGGTGTATAGAGGAGGAGACTAGAGAAGCCTTTCCAGGCAGAGATGACTCTTCCTTCCCCTCTCCCCATCTCCTGGCATCTCCTAACTTGGGGTGTCCAGCTGCCCTAGACCTGTTCCCTGCCCCTCATGACCGCAGCTCTGCCCTTGGGCCCATTCATTCCACTGGCCTCTCTCACACAGTAGCCACTTGCGTGGCCAGCCATAACTGCCACAGTGATCTACACCCCCAAATGTGTATTCATCCTACACCAGCAGTGCACAATTAACATCCCCACCAGTAAACGATGCGGGGCTGTATTTCACCCACAACCACACACGGACCACAGAGGCATTAAAATAAACGATGGTGCAGTTGAGGCCAGATTTGCGGGTCTGGCAGAGGTGCACCTGCGCATACCCCATAGGCTGCCCTCCTGCTCCCTAGGGTCTGTGGCATCACCTCCATGCCCAGAACAGGGCCCCTCAAGACATAAAGAGGGAAACAGGCCTATGCAGGGCCTCTGTGTGTCACCTCCACCTGGCCAGCCCCAACCCCGAGCCAGTGCCCCACAACCCAGACCCTGTTCCCTGGAACCAGAAGAGGCAGGTGGAACAGGTCACATTGGGCTGAAAACTGGGTCCTGGGCTAGGTGGTGGACAGTGTCCTCTCTGAGACCCACGAGAAAAACACTGGTGCCAGTGTCCTGCCAGCCTGGCCTGGCCTCCTGCAAAGTTGGCCCTGCCCATAGCCCAGCTGGGAAGGATGGAGGATGGGAAGAGGCAGCACCCTGCTGGCTGATGGGGGAAGACAGCCGATCATGCAGAGGAGCATCTGGGACTCCTTAGCTATTTGAGGGCTCTTCAAGGCTGGCCTGTGGCCTAGCTCAGGTCACCCAGCCCAGAGTTGTGCAGAAACCCCCACCCCAGGTGGGAGGCCAGGTGGAAGGGGAGACAAGTGGCCCATTAGTGTGATTCCATCATTGTCTGCCTCTCCGCATTGTCACTTGGGCTCCTGTGGGTTTCCTATCACCAACCCAGTGCCCGGGAACTCTGTCACTCAGAATGTGTTTGGCAAAAATAAAGTTGAGCCACCTAGGGAGATGGAGCAGCCTGGTTCCCCCAGGCGAGCCAGTAAAAGTTGCTGCTTTCCCTGGGGAGCTGTAGCCAGGAGATAGAGGGGACTGTGTGTCACAAGGCAGGCTGGGGACTGGCACCAGGGACTTCGGGGCAGAGAGAGCCCAGGCACCACTGTTCCGGGAGCCTCGGCCTCCTCACCTATGAAAGGGAAGCTGGAGCAGCCTCCACTCAGCCCGGCCTCCCCATCACCCAGCAGGATTCCCACCTGCCAGCGGCACACCGCACCCCACCATTTGTCTCCCTGGCTGTGGGCAGATCTCTGCTCTTCCTATCTGGATTTTGGTTTGTCCACAGACTCAGAGCTAGGCTCTGTGACACTGGGCAAATTGTTTAACCTCGCTGATCTCAGTTGCCTTGTTTGTGAAATGAGGACAGTAGTGCTTTTTCAGGTCATGAGCATGAAAATGAGCCAATGCTGGCATAAAGTAGGCATTCTGGTGTCCTTGTCAGGGGCACCAGGCAGGTGGCAGGCATGTCAGGGGGTGCGGGAGTCATGAATGAGGTTAGGGAAATGAGTGTGGGGCAGGGAGTTGTCACCAGCAGGTAGAGTTGGGGGCACAAGGTGGTTATCAGACCCAGGGAGAGTAGTTGAAGCCACTGAGGGGGTCACACAGCAAGAGAGGAAGACAGCGGGGATACTGCTCCACCCTGCCCTCCTCTCTCCCATGACCCTGGCTGGAAACCCCCATGCTGAGCCCTACTGAGGCTGAGGCCCCAGGAACAGGTGGGTGGCATGCTGGGTGTATCTCAGAGTCCTGGAGGCGCCACAGGGTTGGAAAGAACAGGGCCGAGCCTTGACCCTGACCGCTGCTCACCAGCTGGGAGGTCAGGGTGTAGGGGGCCCTGCCCCCCCCCCCCCCCTG